>JAHREE010000295.1:734673-779216 GCA_033628505.1 Tringa tobata
GCGATGTAAAGGCGCCCGCGGGAGTATAGGCGGATCTCTCTGCTCGGCACGTTTTGTCCCTGCTTTCTCCGGTTTCGTGATGGGGTCTCGGTTTCCCCGTGGTGCCTGGGGGAGGCGGCGTTTCAATGTGCGTGTCGTCGATCTGGTCAGGGCAGGGCTCGGTCCCGTTGGTGCGTTGGCCAGGGCCTTGCCTTTTGGCTGTTCCCCAAGGACAGAGATTCAGTAGTCTCAGTGGGCATTTTTATATATATATTATTTTTTTTTCACATTTCAAAAAAGAGTCTTCCTTATGCACTATTCATATGAGAATACCCATAAATGCTGTACAGCTTGTTGGTAGGTGTGTTTGACACAGGAGGCCCATCCAGCCCGCTGGAGGAGGCAGCAGCTCCAGCTGGTGTGGGCTGAGGTGGACAGGTTGTAATGGGACAGAAAACTGTCACTGGGCTGAGCTCAGGACGTACCCACTGATCGGAACACACCTTGCGCCTTACTTTGGCTCCTGCTAAATGACACCACCTATAACAAAATGTGTGAGGCTGGCACAGACAGTCAAAGCATTCAGGTCATCAAAAATATAAGTGGTTAAAGCAGGTTTTCTCCCTGGAGTTGTAAATGTGTTTCCATTACAGCTTTATTCTTCCAAGTCCTGTGAGATTTTCTTGCTGAACACTGTGTCTTCAGAATAAAACTCAAGCAGCTCCGAGCTATGGGACGTCATCAGACGTACTGACTGACAACACTAACCCAATGTACTTGGTGGTAACCTCTGTGCAAGGCTGGCAAAATTTAGCTTTTTCTAGCTTTCCTGCCAAGCGACTGAGTTCTTTGACAAAGCGTTCACTTATGTCAGCTGTCCCTTCCAGTTCCAGTCAATTGGTTTGCAAGCAGAGCATGAGGATTTCTGGCTGACTCTTTGGATATACAGGCTGAGCATCATCCTTGCACAGCCTGGAAAGCTTTTTCAGAGAGAGTTGTGGCAAAGGCAAGATAGTATCTCACAACCCCAGCATGTAAATTTGATGCCAGAATTTGACCTGTCGCATTTGTCACTGATGGTGAAAAGTCTTAACTTATACATTACCTGCTCTCACCTCCCTAGTGAATCTGCGAGGCACAAATCCAGTTCTTTTGTTTTATTTTTGTATTATGCTTACATGTATTATGACCCATTATTATTAATATTTATACAATACATTTAAAATATTTTGGCTTCTTTGTGAATTACAATGGTGTGCTTTCAGTCAGCCCAGCTGGTTCTCCAAAACATGACGACAATACATTTCTTATGGCTGAACCCTTACGAGTAAATTCTTGGCTGAGCTAAGTGGACTTCAGTGGAGCTATGCTGCTCACCCAGCTGAGGATCTCGGCTTTAAAACAGAATAGGAGACAATGGTCTGTAGATGAGACTGATTTAGTTCGTCTTGCAGAAATATTTCTTTAAACAGTAGTTTTACTTTTGCAGCGATTTAATCAGATTTCTATCTCACTTTTAGATCGCATTCATGCTCTGAAATAGGGCTCACATGAGGCTGAAAGAGCATGTGGTGCTTGCTTCTGAAGAGATGGCTTTGACCCAGTATGAAAAAGGAGTTGTGAGTCGAAGGTTGATGTTTAACATGCAGCAAGGACACGTGACTGTAAATGATCCTGTGAGATCATATGATCTTATAAGGAGCCTTGTTTGTGCAAAAGAACTGAAGTGATCACAGCGCAGTGTTGAGTATTGTTTTATTGTAAATGTTTTGCATTATATGGTTGTCTACATGGCATCAGAGTTGTACGTGGGCCAGTGCTGCCTGGCCACTCCCTCCTCCCCTCAGCACTCCCATGGAAAAAGAGATTTATCTCACAAGGCTACTCCAGGGACCAAAACTTTCAAACGAGACATTACTATGTGACCTTTTTTCTTGGTAAATAAGGAGTGGTGAGTACTAAGAAAGCACAAACAGTTCTGAAAGGAGACTTTATTTTCTATTTTCCTGTATGTTTATGTAAGTGTTATTATTTATCACATGTATGACCGTGTATTGCCCTTAGCTTAGGGACAGAAGCTAAACTTTGAACCCAAATCCTTTGTTATATGCATCACTAGATATTGTGGCCATAGTCTGGGGTGAGTTCAGCCACAGCAGGGACTAACTTCCTAGAGCTCTACCCCAACAGTGGGATAGCAACTGCTTCGGGGCAGCTGGTTCCGGGAACATGAACCCAAGCTTGAGCACAGCTACCAAAGGCAGCCTAGATACAGCACGATCCAGTCCCACACATGGATCAGGGACCTGAATACTAACTGAATGAAAATAGAGGCTTACTATTCTAGGGCAATGAGGGGGAGTTTCAAAAGTGCCCACAACTTGACCCACATGCTTCGTACTTCTTAGGTATTTAGCTGCTGCTGCTTTCAGAGGGAAATGATACCTCAAGGAAACTTGCTGATCTAAGCTATCAATGCGATTAATGCACCTAAATTGCCCACCTGTTTTTTAGAATGAAAATAATCTATATTAATTCCACCCTAGCACCTAACCTTTCTGCTACTGAAGTCAACATGGAGGAATCCATTGAATTCTATGGTGTGGGATCAAACCAGTAAATTGGACAACTCCTCCAACAGGAAATCATATGTGGCCAGAAAAGAAAATAGTAATGAATACTACACTGATGTTTTCAGGCCTCAGAAAATTTTCGGTGTTTCTTTTGGATATGGCTGTCTATATGTGAGAGAGTGCTACCAGCTATATTGTCTTTTCCTGCATTTGTCTCTGTGTGGCACTGGTGCACTTCGAGAAATTCTTGAAGATGAATTGAAGATGAAGGATTTTGATGGATTCAACTGCTGTGCAGACATTTGTATACTATTGTCATTCCATTTTACTCAGTGCATTCCAAAAACCCTGCAAAAGTGCTGAATAGTCCTGACACCATTTATACAGTATGCACATTCATATTTCTATTATACTCAGCCAAACCAATTATAATCTTCTGCTACTGTTGTTTTATTGACTGAATTATGTAAAAGCCTTTCTTACAAATTGTTTCATGACTTTTGCAGTTTGCAAGAAGCAAATTCTTCATCCAGAATGCTGAACAGTAACAGTAGCATCTCACACCACAGACATACATGTGCAAGGCAGCCTATATTCTCCTCTCCTGTATGAGTCAGAGCAATCTGTTTTTTCAACACCTTTAGAAAATGCAGAAAATCTAGCCTGTCTGCCACACTGAGATTTTTATATATTTGATATACTTTTTATACTTTCTATATAGAAATATCTTTTTTATATATTTTTAAAATATTCCTGCCTAAGTATATAGGCAGAAGGGGCACCCAGAGTGACAATCAATTCTTTTGCAAAGACATGCACTGTTTGAGCTGTCAGAAGAGGTTTTAAGTGGCCATTAAACAATGGCTTGTAACAGCATTCTTCATAGAGTTGAATTTAACCCCAAACTATATCTGTATTGAGTATCTAGTTTCAGCAGAGTGCCACCCAAGTAGAAGAGGATTCAGAGAATAACTGGAGTTCTACTGTTTTCCTGCCTTCAAATACTAAAGTAATGCACTACCGGTGCAAATAAACTGGAGATTGTGAGGTGGGACCTATTTACCTGGCCTTGAGAAAAGAAGGGTGATTTTAAAACTTCACTGTAGGAAAGAAGGGATTGCACTGTTATCTGCATGACCTAAAATGACTAATTAAAAGATAAGCAAAACTATTTAGCTCTTAATTTGGCAAATGGTTGTCACTGCCGCACCCTCTAGTTTCCTAACCTGTTTACCTGGATATAGAAATATTTCAAAACATTTCCTTTAGCATGTGATGCTGAAGCAGATGGTACATACGAAAATCTCTCTTTTGTGGGACTAGTGAGAACTGGTCTTTCTGCAACAGTTCTTTCTTTTCTATCTTAACTACCCTTTAGGTCAGACACTTGACTTACTGTCACCGAAGTGATCTATTATGTAGGAGAATATCTGGACTGTTTTAGCTATATGAAGTATTTTAGATAAATCTTGTGTATAAGTTTAGTCTCAAGGATTGTAGTAGAGTAGCACAAAGAAAGACTCAATCCGAGAGAGTGAAAGACAAAAGATTTAAAATTATCATAAAGACCTTAGAAAAAATAGAAATAAACCATTGGTTTTTAACAGGGAAGATAGTAATGTTTGAATGAATTGGCAAGACAAATTCTCCATCTCTTGATTGGATGATTTTCTGAAAAATATACTTTGGATGAGCAGATAATTCTGGTTTCCTAGTACAGATCTTGGACTGTATGTAAAATTTAATGCTTTGTGTTACGCAGGATGTCAACTCAGATAATCGGAAGGCTTCTTCTGGCCACAAACCTGTATATCTGTGCATCCACAATCACTGAACGCTAGTGGAAACACTTTCTTTCCCTTCTCACCAATTTTCCCAAGTTGTCTATAGCCTACAGGGAAGCTTGTTTTAAAGTAATTCAACCGATGGCCTGTGTAGGTTAGCTGAAAGCTCATCATTTTCTTTCTACTGCTGGAGTGTCAATTACAACTGGCTGAACTGCTCCATATTCATTAGACTGGCCATGAAGAGGGAACAGCAGTTGTTCTTTATGCTGTATCTACTGTCAGAGCAGGGAAGCAAGAATACAAAATGTCTCTTGATATCACCCGCTAGGTGAGCTTGGACAAGTCACTTTTTCATCTCTTCACATTTCCCTTCATGCCTTTCTGCCCTGTAAATTCTTTGGGGTACACAGTGCAGGTGGAAAACCCAAGAAAAGCTCTCAGCAGGGCCATGGGAAGAGATCATACCTACGCTGCCTTAAATCTCAGCTGAATCTGCTGGATCCTTCTGCAATAGTCTGTAACAAAAAGTACAGTTACAGTGAAACTACGTTGTCCTGTGTTTGTTGCCAGGCTTCCTCCTGGCTCGGCCAGAAAGCTGCCATGTTGGCTAAAGATTCAGGGTTTCTGTAACCGACTTGTGCAAGATTCAGGATTTGGCTTCTGGTGGTGTGGTGCATCCCTCTCTTAATTAAAAGCACATGAACACATAAGGAATTCGGCTCCTCAAATGTGAACTTCATGTAATTATGAAAGCAGTAGGAGATAAGAATAATTGTTTTCATTTCCAGATGTCCTGTCTTCTTCAGCACTGCAGGAAGATTAAGTGAAAGTCGAGTAGGGGAATAAGAAAGTTCAAATGCACAGCAGGATGACTGATGTTGACCAAAGTACTGGTAGGATCTAATGGAGTTCAAAGAAAATTCCTTTCCATATTCCTAGTCACCAAAGAGGTTTGTCGCTATCATTATAAGCACATCCATTTTGTGAGCCTGATTACACACTGAGTGGGTGGTTTGCATAGCTATCAACCAACAGGGCTGAACTCCTTTGTGCTGTAAACTGCTTTAATGAGAGGGGAGCTACAGCATTTTATGTGAAATGATTTGGTTCTCTGGTTTAACTGGCTTTGTTAAGGACTCCATTCCCCACCACAAAACACATATACTATATATTTAACATATTAAACATGTTGAAAGAGTGCTTTCTAAAACTTCCAGTAAATGCAATCAACTGGTGTGTTGTGTCTGTGTGTGGGCTTAGGGATGAAATAAAGGAAAATTCAGTAGAGGGTTAGAGAAAAGGCAAGAAAAACTAATTGAATAGGGAGTCCACAATGGCTGTACTTTGCCAGATTAATGAGTCACTGTTTGCTGTGCTGTTAAGGCCCAGGAGACTGTTAGAAACTCAAAGGAAGCCATGAAGTATTGCAAGTGTGTCTTAGTCGGCAAAGCAACAGCATTGCTCAATTTAGGAGTAAAACTCCCTCAATAGGCTGCATGAGTTTCAGAATCACACAGGCTTCTTGCTTATTGTCCCAGCCGCTGGGGCTGCACCTCCTCAAGCAGCTGTGGGAAGGCCATGGGGAGGAGATTTTGTCCTTTAGGGCAGGCCTGAAAGGGGAACTATGTAGCATTGAAGCAGGGCAGTCCAACCTTGTGAACCTGTAACCCCTCACTGCAGCTGTTGCTCGGTCCTGAAGTTTCCTCAGCTGTTTGCACTGAATTTCTACAGGTGCCAAACACGCTGCTTTGGGTATGTTTGGTGCTTCTTTCTTTATATCCTTGGAGAGTCATGCTCAGAACGCAACAGGACCTTAAAAGGCAGAGGTAGTCAGTCACCCCTTTTTTAAAAGGCCAGAGGGGTGGTGCCCAACTTGTATTAGACCCTTGTGTGCCTGAGAGCCAAAAACCCACCCTTCTAGAGGAGTTCCCACTATTCTCTCAGCACTAGAGATGTCATTCCCATCACTTTTCATTGCAGCTTTTCTGCTTCACAAAAAGGAATTGCAATTGCACTGGGTCTAGATGAGAGTGTGACTTTCTAGCCTGTTGTTAGGGCATTTATTCATACAGAAACACGTGAATTCTAAGCCCAGCTTCAATGTTTGTTTATGTGTACTTCAGACTAGTTTCTCAAAAATCAGTATTGGGAGTTGTTTTATGCAATACTTGCAGTATTTTATGTAATATTTTCAGTAATAAACTTGGCATGAAAAAGTTAGAATGTACTAGTGAAACTGTTGATGGTGTAAGCATGGGAAGGAGGTCCTCTATCAACATAGGAGGACCAAATACTACACTGGAAAGACTACAGAGGGATTGATGTAATAGGAGTGGGGTGAAATTTAGGTCATGCACATATGTGCTAACAGCAAGAATTTCTAATATAAAGTGATAAATGGAACTGATACTGGAGAAAATGAGAAGAACTGAAGAATCCGAGGATAATCATGAAATGTCAATACTCCAATTATGAAATGTCAATATTTCTGGTAGAGACAGGAAAATACTTGCAATTCCATGCAGAATAGTGGTAATGCCACATCCGAAAAAATGATGATTGGAAATAAGGCTGAGAGAGTCTGATTTCTACCTTGTAGACATTAGATGGTTAATTGCCAAAAGAAGGAAGATGTATTTCAGCCAAAGGCTTGTCTATCCATGTATAATTGCCTACAAATACACGCAGCTATAAAAAAGATTGAGATTCCTAGATATCAGCAGAATAAGGCTCATAGCCTTTCAACAGGAGGAGTTGGAAACCCCGTTGGTTTGAGGTAGAACTTGTCAAGTTTAATAAAGATATTACCTGGCACTGCTGCCTGTACTAGTAAGGACTTGACTTAATGGCCCAAGAGATCCTCTCTAATGACAGTTCCCCTCAGATCCAGTTTGCTTGTCATTTCTGCTGAAATGCCGATGTATTTGGAGAGAACACTTGCAAACAGGGAAAAAATGCCAGTTTCTTCTATGAAGCTGTGGAGCTCTTCCAGAACCCCCTGGCTGATTCGGCTGGAGGAGATGAACCCTTGGCAGGATCTCCATCACCGGGGAGTTCTTAATGATACACAGGGTGAAATCCTGGTCCCTGTAAAGCTGATGGAAGTTTTGCTATTAATTTCTGTGAGGCCAGGATTTCACCCTGGAAAGGGAGTCAAAAGTACATGCCTGCTTTCAGAGACAGAGTGTCTGATTAAATACATCTGGTGCACTGCTCTTTTATCAATCATTGATAAAATAGAGCCTTTTAAATATAAACTTTGGGTAAGCTTAACTGCAAAATTCAAACGTCCTTTTACAAGCCTTAAAAGCAAAATTTGTCTGCTTTTTGTCTGAAAAGAACAGAAATCATGGTAAGAAATAACACACACCCATCCTCATCTGCTCCAAACTCCTGTAGTATTTGATGTTCTGCTGAAATGTGTAATTAAAGCACAGAAAAGCCAGTTAAAATATTTCTAGATGATACATAAAACTTTATCCTGTAAGGATGTCATCCAAAACTATGTTCCTCCTCATTTAATTCCTGAGCAGCTAAACACCAGCTAGGAGTTCGTCCGGATTTCAGCACGGACCGTGCTTTCGCCGGACCCCCGGGCACTGCCACTGCGGACATCCCGGAGGGGCTGTGGGCAGGGAGGGAGCCCTGGCATCAGGGTGCGTTGCTACGGATGGGGCCGGACACCCGGCATGGTGGTGCGCAGGAGGGCAGAGAGGGCTGAAAAATACTCTCCCGGGCCCCGTGTGTAACCTGGCACGGCCAGGGTGCGATGCAGAGCCTTGCCACCGTGGCGATGCAGGGGGCACACGCGTGTCCCCCCACCGGGCGCATCTCTGCAACGGGCATGAGAACCGTGCAGCGGCCAGCACCGCCGGCCCGGACGAGCCAAACGGCGGAGGGCTGGGCGAGCGAGGAGGCTGTCCTGGCCAGCCTGGCCTCTGAAGGACAGCCTTCCTCCCGGCCGCCCTCCCAAACAGGAGCGGGACCTTCCCCGGTGAGTGCCGCCCCGCCCGCCGCAGCTCCCGCCGCTGAATTTGCTCCGGTCCCTTAATTGTTTCGCTCTCACCAAGAACTTTGTTTACAGTCCCTTGTGCAGGGCGCTGCATCCCCCTCTTATGCTGGCTCCGGGCGAGTGTCCGCCGCAGTCCCGTCCGGCGGTCGGGAGGTAAGGCACGGCTCCGCTCGGCACACTATACTATATACTATACTATACTTTACCATGGACTGGCACGGCTCAGCCCCGCACGGCACGACTCTGCACGGCACGGTTTGGCTAGCAGCCGCTGGACCCCCACGCCCGGCGGCCGCGCCCCCGCCGGTTCTCGGTGGCCGCGGGGCTCCGGCCCCGCTGCGGCAGCGCCCGGCTCCCCGCGCCGGCGGGCGGGCGGGGGTTGCTCGGGCACCGCGGGAAGCCTCTCCGCTCCGGACGGCGGGTCCCGAGGCGGTTCCGAGCACCGCTCCCTCCGGTGTGGCAGATTTTGCCTGGGGATGAAGTATTACGGTCACGGGCTTCGGGGTCTCCGCCGTCGGGGAGCTGCTCCCCGCGTTGCAGGTCGGGTTCTGCCCCCGCAAAGTTGTGCCGCTCCGTTACCGGCGGGCTGTAAAGCAGCAAGCGTGCGTAAAGCTTTCCTTGCCCGTTCGCCTCTTGTCTCTCTGGCATAGGTGTTCGGGGATCGGCGTGACACGCAGAGTTTTACCCTGGGTGCGTGTGGCGCCTTAACAGACGCGTTTGAAAGTTTTGCGATTTGCAGATAACAAAAGTTTGCTTGCGGAGGGGTTCGGTTGGCCCCCATCCTACCCTCCAACTGTGTCTGAAAAACGAAAAAGGTGTGAGAGCTTCAATCTGGTAATTCTTCTACCTAAAAACTTGGTGGTGGAAACTTAGAGCATCCTGAGGCTCCCAGTTGGCATGGGTGTAACGTGTTCTTCTCCTACCCGTGTAGTTCAGGGCCTGATCCTGGAGTCTTCTAACTACACGTTCTAGTTCTGTGTTTCCAGGAGCGTTCACATGGGGAAGAGCTGTGGGATTGTGTTCAGGATTACTATAGTCTGTTGAATTCCAAAAGAACTCTGGCGCTCCTGTTAGTACAGGGTTCTTTATGCTGTTTTCTGTAGTCACTTTAATGCAAAACAAAGTGTGAAGCATGAGCATGAATTGGAATTTTATGTAAGCAAAAAAGGGTGTCTGAAATATTATGCAAGATACAGAGAATCAGGTCCAGAGCCTGAAGGCAGAAAATTTAAACTTAGTGTTTCTGGGTAAAATGCAAAAAAGGGGAAAGGATTGTAATGGCTGAGAAATACCAGCTCCTTGCACTTGCACAGAGATATCCAGTATGTGGGAAGCCTCAGAAAGCACCAATTGAAATGATTCAGGTTAAAATGTTAAAAGCTTAATGTATAGGTTTCACATGTTTCTGCTTCTCAGCTTTGTGGTGAGGGGGAGAAGAAGAGAAGAAATCCTATCTATAAGAAGTTGCTCTGCCAGTCAGGTTTTTTGATAAAGACATGCATTTAAAAAAATTACCTAAACTGTATGTAGTCAATGACAAATACAAATAAATTACTGACAGAGCAATAAATCTTTTCGAAGACTGATGCTAGGAGAGTGGCTTAGGGGGCACAATTGCGTTAGCTTTTAAACAAAAATAACCATTCTTGTAATATGAGTGGAAGTTGACTACAGGGCAATTTCAGAGGTTTGCTTTTGTTTTAATGTAATCTAGATTATTTATCTAAAGTGGGGTTGTTTTCTGCAAACTTTTCAAAAAGTTCAACTAATTGCTAGGTAGTGTGCACAAGAATATAGTCAAGGAGATAAGCAAGGAGACTTCTTTATTATTAGCTTACTTCAATAATTGGCTAAATATACTTTAGCTATGTCAGAGGTTTATTCCAAGGATCTTCTACAGAAGAACAGCAGCAGTTTGTGCATGTAAATGTTTGCGAAATGTTAGCATGGTCAAAATAACTTGAGAAAAAGCCATCAAAGTTTATCATTATATGAATTTATTCTCATGAACTTATTCTCATCCCCACTTAGGACTCCCGCTTCAGTGTCGAAATGATCTTCCATAATCATGCACATATAGAAAGGGAATGTTGAATAAGATTAGCAGCATAAATCTCTGCTGCTTCATAAGTTTTGCCCAGCTGCTTGGTGATTTCACGGCTGCTTCTGCAGTTGATAACAATTTCCATCGCTCTGCTTTCTGCAGAGTTGTCGCACTGCTCTGCTGCAGATTCTGCCTTGTCCGTATTTGAGTTATGAATCTTGTTTTAAAACATCCAATAACAGAAATGAACAGTAGTAAATATAACAGTAGTAAATATAATGGAGTTATATGTATTACAATGAGCTCTTGGACTCCATTAGTTTGCCTTTTTTTTTTTTTTCTGAGAAGAGTTTTCAGGATTATATTACTTAGGTTTTGTTATAGGAGAATAGATTTAAAAGGGTTTTTTACTGGGAAGCATGTTGTCACTCAGTTTACAGCTAGGAAGACGAAGGCACAGGGAGAGGAAGTGATTTGCTCAAAGAAACTGGAGACAAAGAGAAAATATCCCAAGTAGTCTAAGTCAGGGTTCACATAGGTGAAGTGAGCAATAGATATTGAGTTAAATGAGATTTTTAACTACAGAAACTCATGAGCTTTACCTTTTCCTGCCTAGCTTGTTCTGGAGTACTTGCCTGGGTTGTGACACTCATCATTGAGACGTCACATCATCAAAGGAAAATGTTACATAGGGCCAGAAATGGGTGGCTGCTGCCAAGAAAAGAGGCAGAAACCACTAGGAGAGCCAGAGGAATAACATCTCCCGCTTTGGTTAGATTAGGAGCAGGAGTCAGCACACAGTGGGATCTTTTCCATGCAGGAGTTTTGTTCTTAAGAAGCTGATAAATGTCCAACAACTTTTCTTGTAGGAAACTTCCATGCTAGAATATTGTCACCTCCAGTTAATCATTCAGCAACATCTGACACTTCAAAGCCTGGAGCGGCTCTTTCTGCTGCATGACTCTGCCTTGAATTGACATACGAGACATCTGAAGCAGTCTTCCTCTGCTTCCTGAGCCAAGGGATTTGTTACGATGCATTTCTCATGGACCTGGTAGGTGTGCATGCTGATGGATTTCATGTCTTTTCAGTAAATCTCAGCTTAGACTTAGTGGGTAAAACATTCCTCTCCCTTTTATCCAGTGTTAGCCACAGATTGCCACATTCTTCCTCCAAGTCCAAGTAGTTCCTTAAGACATTATTTCCAGTATGATTAGTGGGAGGATGCTGGTGTTGCTGGGTATCTTTGCCTAAATTTCTTACCCTGAAACTTGAACCAAGTCACCTGTTGGCGTAAGTCAGAAGTGACTTTGCTGGCAATGAGGATCTAGTACCCTATTTTTTAGGGCTGACTACCTTTACTCACACTTCAAATAGGTCCTGTTGTTTATTTAACTGACAGTATTTCAATAGAGGATTGTTTATTTGTTTTATATGAATGCCTGTCTCCTTACATCCTATTACAGGCAAGAACTGTGCTCCTCAGAAGTCAACACTAACTTTGGTAGTTTAGGAGATTTTTTTTTTAAAACTTCATGTTAGTTTTGACCGTATAAATACGTCATCTTTCTTCATAAATCTCTATACAAGATGTCCAAGAGATTTAATGCTCATTGGGGATGTATCTGAAGTAGAGAGACAAGGTCTCTAGAGACAGGAGCAAATATACTTAGATTGAATGTTAAAGTTTTTCAGAATAATCGTGTTTATTATAAGCCCAATTCAAACCCTTTTCAAGATTCCCTATTCCCATCAGTGTTAGAGTATTTTGACTTTTGAATAGTTATTACAATATATTTGGAACTAAGAGCCCTTTTATGTAGAAAATGGTTAATTTTTTCCTCCCTCAAATTTAATAATAAAATATTGAACAAATTGAATAGGCCTAATGATAAGATAAAAAAAAAGAGTGACCGTTGAGGACCACATTCTTCTGTTGTGCTGAGCTTCTGTAACATTTTGTGATAAGTCATGCAGCGACACAGTGGCACCAGCGTGAGTCTCACTGCCATGTAGGTCGTTATTGAAAATGCTGAAATTGAGCATACATCCATGCAGGGACAGATCGATGGTGCTCTACAAAAAGCCCATGGCTTTCCTGGGCCCTTTCAACCAGTATAAAAGGTGTCTAATCATGTGTTATGATTCCAAGGACAAAGCAAGAGAACTGAGGAGAACCTAGCATATCTAAGATGTCAGCACAAATATATTTGCTTTGTCAGATGAGCACTGTTCAGATCCCGGTCCTGCCCTTGGAGATACCCAATACCTTCACAGAAACACAGAATCACAGAATGGTTGTGGTTGGAAGGGACCTCTCAAGGTCAAGCAGGGTCACCTAAAGAAGTCTGCTCAGGACTTTCCAGATGGCTTTTGAGTATCTCCAAGGATGGAGACTCCAAAACCTCCTTGGGCAACCTGTGCCAGTGGTCAGTCACCCTCACAGTAAAAAAGTGTTTCCTGATGTTCAGAGAGAACCTCCTGTGGGTCAGTTTGTGCCCATTTCCTCTTGTGTTGTCAGTGTGTGTGCTCGGTGTGCACTCACTTGTGTTGTGCTCAGCGTCGTCATTAAGGAGGGAAAAGCTACTCTGTCTTGTAGCTGCTGTGCCTCTGGCAGGACTGAGCCCTGAAGGTAATTATGTACAGCAAGATACAATATTGAGCAGAGCACTCTTCCTTAGAGCAGTAGAACAAAAGCTTTGTCAAACCAAATATGAACTTTGCTTCTCTCATTAGAGTTCAAGGAAACTCGGATACAAGCTCTGTGACTAGTTACAGAGTATAGCCTGTTTGCGTGTGTGTTTAAAAATAGTGGAATCCTCTTTCTTGCAAAACACACAGTCAGTTGTATGAGGTACTGAGATACAAAACCAAGGGCTCTCCACAATGGACGAGTATATCTTAGCAACAAGGGTGGGAGTGGTGGGAAAGGAAAAGGAGAATACAAGTATCTGGCAATTAACTTCCTAGTCACAGATGTGAAGGTGATAAAAGTGATAAAAGCATTACGGCATTGCCAACGCTCTTCCTTGTTCTCTGAGCTGCATATCATGCTGCTCATAAGAGCAAAAGCCTCACAGCTCGTATGGGAGAGTGGTGGAGGAGTCCTGTGAGTTACTCGCAGCAGGAAAACCTGGTGGTTACCCAGTGTCCCAGTCTCTGTTGTATGTGGTGGGATGCACTGGGCACACAGCCTAGTCCAAGGCGGCGCAGCCGTGGTAGCCGCAGCGCTGTCAGAGGCTCACTGCAGACTCCATGCTGGCACCACCACCACCAGAGTCCCAGTGAGATGGCCGAGGTCTGTCACAGTAGCCTGTAGCAGTGGCGAGTTAGGGGCTTGTCTTGCCCTGATGAGGTGGACTCCAGTTGTGCACTGGGCTCCATGGAGCCAAAAGCTATTTTACCTCATAATGCAGATGCAATCAAACTGTGCACACTGTCTGTAGGACTGAGAGTGTGTGTACAGTAAGGAGACAGGAGGAAGGCAACCCACTGTAACTAAGATGAGTGAATGTAACTGTAAATCTCTCTCCCACACAGTAACATGGATGTGATTTCATGGACTTACAAGGGACCCATTGCTTTTGCATTAGGAATTAAGCTTGTGCATAAATCCTTGGAGAGTCAGGGCGTCTGCTTGTTTGCAATCCCAAGTGGGATGTTTCTGTGTCACCCATTTGTCACATAATGGTAATGCTGCTTATCTCAGCTCATGCTCTTCTCTCCACAGTGCAGTGTGTGTTCAGCAGAGCCTGCTCTAGCCTAAGAACTGAAGAAGTCAAGACAATCAAGATGACAAACGAACCTATTAAAGAGATCCTGGGTGCTCCAAAGCATCCTGACTCTGTAACCACGGAGAAGAGTAATAACAATGACTGTGTGATAACCACCATCCCTCTCGTCAGCGAATGCCAGCTGACAGCAGCAACAGGGGGAGCAGAACTCTCCTGTTACCGCTGTACCATCCCCTTTGGTGTGGTTATCCTCATAGCCGGCATTGTGGTTACTGCTGTGGCGTACAGCTTCAATTCCCATGGATCCATCATCTCCGTGTTTGGATTAGTCCTCTTGTCATCAGGACTCCTTTTGCTGGCTTCTAGTGCAGTGTGCTGGAAAATCAGGCAGCAAAACAAGAAAGCAAAGAGGCGGGAGAGCCAGACAGCGCTTGTGGCAAATCAGCGAACCCTGTTTGGTTAAAGACAACCAAGAGAAGGCTGGACAGAAGACAGAACCTTTGTAAGTCAACTTGACTATTTATCAATAGGAGAGATTGCAGGTTTTAATTTAACTTTGGAAGTGAACTGAAATGAAAATGGAATGGATTAAGAAATAACTCTTAAAAACTCTGCAAGTGCTCTTAATATTTTTCTTACTGCAGACTTGGTAGTGATTCTTTCCAAGACAGAGGAAAAACCACTTTTCCTTCACAGAAAACAGTGGCGTCATGACTGCAATCATCGTAACTGCATTCTCCAACATGCTGATCATATTGGAAAGGGAACTTGTGAGAACTAAGAAAATAATTTGAACTGATTTGAAATGCTAGAGATCTCCTTAAAATACATACTGTGACATTTGACGAAGGGAGAAGTCATAACATTTGAAATGACTACAAGCTTATGGCCGGGTTGTTTATGACTTAAATTGTAGCTCAAAAAAAAAAAAAAGGCAATAACAACCAAACACACTGCAGATTGCTCAATAAGCTGATTCTTATATTTTATGTAACTTTCCCCTCCCAATATCTGTGGTACTTCCCCCCTTTTTTAAACCAACTAATATTAATTTTGTTTTACTATTGAATAGAAATAGGTAGAAATGTGTAATTATATTGTCTAACCTAAATAACGAGGTATGATTATAGCTTAAAACATGAGACAATTTTTTGTAAATTAAAGCGGTCAGGTTTAGCACTTTTGATTATTTTGCTATAAAATTAAAGAGTAAATGTCATTAAAATAATACTTAGTGCTGCTAGACCTTTAGAAAATCTTTTTTTATTGCTATCGAGATAGCTTGTATCTTCAACTTTGACTGCTTTATGATTCTGTTTTTGTAGAACAGCACCTGTGACAATAACTGTGAACATACGTACTGCTGATCTCTTCCAAAAATCTCTGTAGACTATGGATTTTGGTTTGACAGCCCATTCCTTGTTCAGCTTGAAAAATCGTTAACGGTCAGTTCTGCAAACACTACTGGCATAGTCAGTTTTAGACACAACTATTAATAATTGCTTGTGGAAGCAAAGTCATCAGTGTACTAAGTGTTTGCTGAATGAGCTTTGGGATTACGAATCTTTATGAAAAGCAGGTGCTATGTGTCCCCTGTGTGTGTCTGAGATGTTTGATTCTGTAACTCTAGTTACAGAGGTCTCCCAGCTTTTCACAGGCAATGAATAATTGAGGGGCTGGTCCCAAATTGAAGCAAACCAGAACGTTGTTTCTTCATCGATATCTTCAAGAACAAGTGATGCTGAGCCAGGTCACAGATGTCCAGCCCAGCCTATATGAGGGTGTCAGAAGTCAGAGGGCCTGCATGGAATTGCTTTCTTTTTTTCTTTTTTTTTTTTTTTCCCCTCTCTCCCACCTTGCTTTCTCCAGACTCAAAAGGCTTGGCTGGACGTGATTTTTGTTTCTGCTGCTGCAGCAAGCGAGGCCTGTGGTAGCATGTCTCCTCTTTGCCCTCTGGAGCCTCTGGCATCCACAAAGCTGTAGCGATGCCACTGCAGAGCCCACCTGCCCAACAGGTGCCGCAGGAGACAGCCTTCTGCAGGTCATCCCACAGCCCTGCGCTTCTCCTGCTGAAATCACCCAGGCATTCCGGCTTAGGTGCCGCCTTTTCCCCTGCCCTCCATGGTTTAAGCTTGTTACATCCATAACTTATCCCCGGATTTGCAAAGTGCACTTCGTGTTTTAAATAGAGCAAGCTATATGTATGGGAGAGGATGTTTGGAGTCAGTATTTGCGTTGCCATACTCCGTGGTTACCAGACGCTATAATAAAATCACTTGCATCAGAGGAAAGCTGACAACACATTTTAGCACTTCCATAGCCCTAACTTAATCATGGCAGGAAGCTTTCCTGCTGCTAGGAGAACATGTTGCGTCACCAGAACATCTGACACCGGTGTCTAATGTCAATCACTTTGCTTAAGGTCATTAAAAATATTAGGGTGTCCCCTTACGATGTACAGGTTTTGCATGAGTGACAATTCATGGGAAATGCATAGCATGATAAATAATGGAACAGGTGGACTAAAGTGGTGTCTTTCCTGTTTAAAATGAGAAAAGTGATTGACATTAGCAAAGCTGGATAAGCTAAATAGGGCTGTTTATTTCCCCCCCTGGGAACACAATAGTTTTTCTGACTCCTTCTTCCCTCTGCCTATTTCTTTTTCATCAGTGGAATTCTGCAGGCTGCCGAGGAGAGGATTGCAGGGGCTATAGAGATGCAGTGATTTCCACTACACGTGTAGCAGCTCAGCCCTGTGATTCCAGGCTGAGCCCAGAGCAGAAACAGCCTGTTGCCCTCTTCAGAAGTCCTTCCTGTACACGGGTCCTCCCTTGGCCATTGCTGTGAACAGGCGAGCTTGCCTGCAGCGTGTGGAAAGAAAGTAGAGGTGCAAGGTGAGGCTCTGCTCCAAATCAAAAAAGAAAAGGCCAAATTCAGTGGAACAGAGGCAATGGGGGTTTGGGAGCAGTTTTATTCAGGAAGTGTTGATAAAAGTGAGTGAGAGTTGCTCAGCTACTACTAGAGGAGATTGCTTTTCCGTTATCTCTGCTCTCTTTTATATTTGCACTGCATATGCAAGGACACAGCAGAGTGCCTGTGCCACCCTCTGCCTTGCTAATTGTGGGGCATCTAGGCATTAAGCAGCCTGTAAGCAGTGACAGACAGCATTGCGGTGACCCTGGGCATGATCCCCAGCACAGCAAAGCTTCAGATACCACATGGTGTCCCGTGATACCAGTGAACTGGCAGGTTGAGAGGCCTTTAGGTAATATGGTGCTGCCATAGCACACAATGCATAGCATCCAGTGTGTCCTAGTGAGACAAGGCACCTGCACAAGCATCTTCATGTCACGCAGTGAACAAAAGTCTGTGCAGGAGTTGATTTTTGGGACAATCTGAAGTAGTAGTAGCATCTTTTCTGAATGACCAGTGATGACATCCAGCACAAGCCTCACAGGGTATGTTTCTTCTTCCTGCAAATCTACATGTTACAGACATTTTCATTACTACCCTCTCTCTCTCTGCACCCCTTGTCCTGGTTCCAACACAAGAAGAATACATTCTTTTTATCCCTTAAAAAACAATCATTCTGGGAGAGTTGCTATGTGAGTACCATGTGACAGGTTTAGTACCTTCCTTTTTCCAGAAACTGGTTATATGTTTTTTCAATAGGCACATTTGCAATGCTTTTACAAGGGTCAAACACCTAAAAACAGTCAGGTACAAACAACAAAATTTCTGCTTCAGCTTTTGAACCCCACGACCTAGTCTGGTTTGATTTGGGGTTTCATGCCTGGATGCTGGGTCATGCGAGCCACCAGGTCTTTGATATGAAGCCATTTGGAACTCCACAATTGCTGTTTGGTGTTTCTCATGGGAACCTGAGAGGCAAAAGTCAGCCTGGAGGATGCAACCCTGTGGAGATCACAATGACTTCCCAGTTCAGAAACACCTTCCCTTCTGGTGTGAAAAGGCTTTGAACATGGCAAATGGTATTTTGGTTCTGGGAGAGGTTGGGTGGGAGCTGATGCAAATTTTATTGTCACAATTGCTTGTCTCTCCCTTCCTGAAAGCTCTGGCAGCATTGCGCAAGCAAAATTGCCCTCACAAGGATAGAAAATTATCTAATAGGGGAATTGCGCTGGTGCACTGGGCAAATGTTACAGGGATCTTAAATAATAATTTTGAAACCTAAGCACAGGAAATTGTGTCTGTAACTACACCCTGTATTGCTATTGTACACAAAGGCAGTTATAGCCTGGGACAGTATTTTAAAATAATAATCAGTTTGGTATGACAATGCCTAGTATTTGTTCAAGTCAAAACGCCCAATTTATGATTCCCCAGTCACTTAACATGTCATGTTTTGTACGTGACTGTGCCTCTAATACCATAATTTGCTAGGTTTAAAACAAAAAAAAAAAACCCAAAAAAAAAAGAGAGGAAGGTTAGTTTTGTGGACTTAGGTCAAGCATTAAGTTTTTCTGCTTTGGACACATGGGAGAGGTCCTGTTACCGAACAACGAATGTACAATATTACTGCAGCTCTACAGAACAGGAACCGGGCTCAGAGTATGGAATGAAGAAAGGCCTGAGAGTCTCATCAGGATCCAGAAGGGTCAGGCCAGGAACAAGCCCTCTGCAATATCCCATATTCTTGTCTCAGTTTTGCTTATCCAGTCAAAGTCCAGGGCTTCTGTTCCTTTAATATCTGAGATGGAGGTTGTTGCATATTATTAGCAGGTTTCATGTAATTTGTTTTTACAATGGGCTCAAAATAAGAGCAGAACAATATTAGCAGCCATTATTTTGCATATGTATTTAGGAACACCTCTGATGTCTTTAGATTGTAGGATGTTTTGGCTATATCGGTATAAATATTTGTCAATTCCAAAGAGCTTTTATACATAAAAGTACTTAAACATATCAAGAATTACACTGTATGATCTAAAAAACGATATAAATCCTGGCAAAACTCTATGTGTAGGCTAAATCTTACAGGCTAAACCATATGGGAGAACAATGGTCTTAAACTGCAGAATCAACTTGAATTTTTGGCTTTTTTTCAGGTTGTTGATGTCACTATTAACATGACAGAGGATCTAATCCTTCCTCTTCTGAGCAGCCAGTTGGAGTCCTATTGTCCTAACTCAGTGCACCCAAAATTTTGCATTTATGGCAAACATGGCATTTTTGAAAAACTTACGATTTCTTTCACTTCTTAACTCTTCTGTGCTCTCTAGAGTAAGAGAAAAAAAGTATTAAACTTTAAAAATGGAGAAGAAGGGAGGAAAGACAGAGAAGAGCACACAACAACAAATGTTGGAGACTGCATAAAGTCATGGAGGGATAGCAGAGCTTTACATAAGTGCCTTGTTGAAAGACAGAGACTTTTAAAAATACGTAAGTTTAGTTTCTGCTACAGCCTTGGCTGTATCCTTGGGTTTCACTCTTAAAAAATGCCTGAAGTCCCCAGGCTAACGTCAGTCTTAGATCTCACCTCATATTTCTTCTCCCTTTCTGTTTCCCAGGAACCAGTTAGCTCAGGAAAAGACAGAAGTTTAATGTCTTACCATCATTTGCAGTCTGACTGAAATTAAAATGGCCATTTGGGATTTGCAGAGGCAGTGCCCCCATGATTATGTAAGTACAAGGCATTCAGCCGCAGTCTAGTCTTGAAGAGGAAGGCACTATAGAGAGGTAAAGATTTCTGTACTACAGCAGGAGGTGTCAGTGAATAGTCTATTTCAAAAAAAAAAAAAAAAAAGGTAAATAACAGCAGAGCAACCCTCCACCACCTCTTCTCAGCCACATTCCCTTTCAACCTGAAGGCCTGGGTTTGTGAATAGAGTTAACAGTTTTCCTGGAAAACCGGCCCATGACATTATTTCCTTGTGAACTCCATCCACCTGTCATGTTAGGGCTTGGTGCGACGCCAGCACTGGCAGGAAATAATAGGCAGCAGGATGCTGGTGTGTGTCGATGGCCCTGACCCTCCCATTCCTGAACATGAATAAGCTTCGAGCTCACAAGGCGTCACAGCAGCGCGGCTTCTGGGCCCACAGAAACGCATGGGTGGGATGCACAGCCACTAAAATAACATCCAGCCGGCCCAGCCGCAGCAACAGAGCTGCATGGGAAGAGATGGTGTCACATTCTCACTGCCTGCTGCTCTTTGTTCTTTCGCCTGTGCTCTGGCTGTGCTGGGGATAGTACAATGGCTGCTTAACAAAGACAAAAAAATACAAAGAATGCCTGTATGTGAATTAGCTGAGATTCCCCAAAAGAACACAAAAGCTTCGTTTAATAACTTTCACCACTTCTCTAGGGAAATGCACTGGCAAGGGAGCATAAGCTATCAGCTTGAAATGGTTTGCAGCGAGCTTTCTCCCGATACTGCACTATTGTCCCCGGGGAAAGGTGGTTCCATTCAGTATTCAGCAGGACAAACTCTTGGGAGATTAAATGGTGAATTAGGGGAGCCCAGATCAGCCCTTATAATGAGACTTGGGTTCAGTTTGTGACAGGGTGTAAACTGAAGTGTGTGTTCTCCAAGACTACCCCAGCAGCCCCTTGTTGATCTGGATTGTTGGCATCCCCAAATCCTTCATAGAAATTAGGCAGAGTGCAGAGATGAGGATAGGAAGAATTCTTATTCCCACTTCCCGCTCTGCCAGACCACATGTGAGAAAATGTTTAGGTTCATATAGGAGTTCTTCTCTGAGGTACACAGAGTACTAACCTGTAGTATTAGTCCTCTTGCTCCTCATCTCAAAGCTGTAGGAGATAGCTGAGCTCTCCTGAAAAACATCACATTTTTAAACCCAAAGTCACTGGTCCATTTTTTAATATCTTGAGCTGTTCTGTATTGGTTAAAAAAAAAAAAAAAAGGAGAAAGAAAGAAAAGATCGTATATATGCACGCAGATATGCTTCCACATAGGGGCAAATAGCCCAAGATACGTATACTTCTAATGCTTGCAGCATAAAAATGCACTCCCCCAAAGGAAGCTTCTTCCCAGGACTGGTGGCCGAGAGCCAGAATAATTGCTGGAAGGGCCGGGCGTGTTGGGGCTGCAGCTGAAATGAAAGTTTGTTTGTAAGCCAGTGCTGACCACCTCCCTGCTCCCTTTGCAGTCTGATGATGAAGAAATGTCTGATCCCACAAGCTGGCTCTGGCTTCTTGTGGTGAGATGTCTGCTCCTCTGAATCAAGCCATGATCATTTTTCCTCACCTTCCATGTAATGGAAGAGCTGAAATCCCACTGTGCTTCACGTCATGTAACTCAAGAGCTCCCCAGTTAAGAGTGCTGGGGTCAGATACACAGTCCATGTGAATAGGCTTAGTCCCCTGGAATCGATGGGGTATGTTATCTATGACCATCTGTGTTGCCGCTTCTGTTTTGTTTTTAGCTAGATAGAGACAAAGAAAATGTCATTCTTTGCCTACCGACTGATGGTGCTTCAAAGAATGACCTCTGCTATCACATAAGCAAAGGGCTTTTCAGCCATCACTCTGACTTGTAAAATAAATGTGGAAAGAAACATCCTGATTTCTTAGTCATTTCCCTATAAATAGTTTTCATAAGAAAGTCCAATGACTGGATCAATTGTTGCTTGATCTGGAACAAAACTGGTACAGCTTAAGTTTAATGAAACGCAGGCTTGAAGCAAACCATCCTTTCACCTCTTACTCTTTTTGCCCAAAGGCAAAACTGCTGAAGTGAACAATGTCATTCCAGTGCAAAGATCAGAAAGACAGTCAAGTTATTGCTAACATTTCAGCTCTTGCAAGATGAGTGATTTAAGTTTAATAGGACCAACACCTTCATTTGCCTTTTAGAATTAACAAACCCCAACAACCTAGAAAACAAGCTTTCCTTCTCTTGGCGAAGTATTTCAGTTCCTCCATCAGAGCAGGGGGGACATGACAAGGCATCACAGCCTCAATTGCCACCAGTTCCAAGTGTTGTGAAAGATGTGAACCATCGGTGTTGGGCACAGTGTTCACA
Source organism: Tringa tobata (assembly GCA_033628505.1). Classification (NCBI taxonomy): domain Eukaryota; kingdom Metazoa; phylum Chordata; class Aves; order Charadriiformes; family Scolopacidae; genus Tringa; species Tringa tobata. The sequence continues at coordinate 756,814 of JAHREE010000295.1, forward strand.
TCACATTTGCTGACTTGGTCAAGTTTTAACCCACTGTGTGCTGGCATCAGTGGGGCTAAGATGGCTTTTCTGAGCAGCCGCCTCCTCCTAGCTGTAGCCCAGGCTGTCTCCTCATGCCACGCAGGACTAAAGGGACTTACCTCCAGACACAGAAAAGTGCAGTTCAACTGTAATGTGATCAGAAGTGAAAGCATCAAGCCTGGAGCTCAGAATGGGACAAAAGAAAATCAGGGAGAATCCATGTGCACTTGTGTGTTTTGCTCCTACTAATGTTAAAGCAGAGGTAAGTAGGCCAGAGAAGAACTGAAGCACATTGGCAACCAGCTTGGAAAGTCTTTCACCGATGCTGCTCGTGATGTGTCTGTTCCCTCACTAGATAATGGGCTTTGCTTTGTATAAAGCAGTCAGGAGATCTGGGCTCCACACAGAGTGTTGCCAGACACCCTGGAGCATCTGATGAATTACAGCATGTTGTTGCTAATGCACTTCTGGCGGTGGCTTTGTGGGACTTCAGGGGAACTGGTTGTTAGATCATTTCCCATGGGCCACTAATTGAGGACTTGATCAGATGGTGTCAACTTTCACTCTGGTCTTTGGTCAAAATGGTCAATAAAAACCATTCCCCTGGCGGTGGTAAAACCATTTGTGCTTCTGTTGAAGAATTACCGCTCAATCATCTTTGTAATACAAGCTCTTTCCAGTCAGAGCTACGAATTTTAAAACTGGCACCAGAACTGGCTATTACTAAACGCCACAACTGCACGGGGATTGGCAGACAGACGTTCCCCTGCCCAGCAAGTCATGTTCCACAACTGCCCTGGATAGTGGCACTTTGCCAAAACTTTGCTGTGTTTTCAGAGGACTCAGACCTCTTAATCCATTGACTTTGTGTGTATTTTCTGTTAGCTTCACGCTGAGGTAGAGAGTCACCAGTAAATACAACTGATGGCTGTGCCTGACAGAGCAGGGTGCTCGATGGGCACTGGGGGGAACTGGGACAGGCATGGCCCCATTTCCCATTGCATGGATGGGCAAGAGCTGCCTGCCGCTGCTGAGCCAATCTTCATGTACGGGGTCCTGCAGGTCTGATCATCTCCTGTCTCCAGTAAGGGCTCGGTGTAGAGCCCTGGTGACATGTCATTGTGCTAGACCGGCACCTTGGGTCCCCCCAAACCACAGCCCTGCAGGGAGCTGTTGGTGGAGCTGCTTGTGCAAAACTGTTGCACAGCACGAAGGTCCTGCCAGAGCCGCATGGGGACACAAATTTTGGATATTTTTGAGCGCCATCTACTGGAGTTTTACCTGTTTTCTATTTGCACACTAAGTGCACTGCTTATATATTCATACATATATAATACTCTGTGTTAAGAGGTATGAAGGATTTCAAATTGAGGAGAAGAATGAGAAAGTAAGAGTTCAGCACCGTGGTGCTCCCACAACTGATAGGCATCCCAACAGTGTCGCAACAAGCACTTCTCCACACTCCCATATTTTCATGGGTTTGCTATTCTTTAATTTCCTCGGATGAAAGATTTCCAAACGCTAGAGTTACAGCTCATCAGAAACTCCCAAGTGAATAGTCTTCCACTGGAAAATGATGATTTGATTAACTCAAAACATTTCATAAATATGTAACAATTTTGTTGCCTATTCATCTTTACAGGAAATTGTAATAATTGTATTAACGTGCTTAATTTTCAACTGCATTGTTTTAAAAAAAGTCAAAAAGAGAAAGATGACATGAAACATTTTCATCTTGCTGAGATGAAATATTATACACATATATGAAAGCTGTTTACCTAAATCCATGCATAGATAAACTCCTGAGACTGAGAATTGCATCCTTATTTGGGAAGATAACAAAATGAGAACAATCCTGGAACATTTAATGGATTGAAATTCTAGACTGTGAAGAGCTTTGATCCCTGAATTTTTATTTCTCTATTCTATGTTGTTTTGGGAGAAAATAACCTGACTTGGGAAATTCTTTCTCTCCATTTCTGTCCGTGCACACACTCTGATACCTTGCTAAGCCCTAATTCTGCCGACGTACTCAGTTCAGCAGAGCAGACTGTTGGCAGTTTCAGTTTCCTGTAGCAAAGGCAAACCTTTTGTACTTTTTCCCTTCGGGCAATTTTCTTTTTCCCAGTGTTAGAAGTGCACGAGGCCTTTCCAGCTGGGAAACGCACGTTGCAGGCAGCGAGGCCAAGTGTACAAAGAGAAAGGAGTCTCGGTACAAGTTACGACACCAACATCTGGCATATAGATTTGATGTCTCTGTCACCTCCTTTGCTGGACAATGCTCTTGTCCCCAGAGTGAAGTCTTTGTTAAATGCTGGAACTCTGCAAATGTGACTGGCACCAACTCTGCAGAGTACTTTGAGAGTTCTCATTTGCACGGATCTGTCATTTGAGAGAAGTAAAATCTTATCTTCAGGTCTCCTTAGCAGCATGCCCTGAATATCAGGTATTTGGGAAGCCAGCCCCAGTTGCAGAAACTGAACACAGGACGGCAAGCATCAAGTTGGGCTGTAGAACAGTTTGGAGCAAATAAGACAGAGAAATGTTTGGGAAAGAAATAGTAGTCACAGCTTGCTCTCCAAATAACTGTTGCAAAAATGTCGTTTTTACCAGGAGTTAAGAGGGCTGTTGTTCACACGCAGGCACTGTTAGCTCCTGATGTTGACACACCATCTGTGGGGGATGACTGAGATTTCCATCTTATTCAGCCACTCATTTTAGCTGCTTTGGGGTGGATGGGCTATGCAGAGGGATCATTTAATCACAGGGACAAGTCTAAGAAGGAGCCATGTGAAGGACTCCCTGGGAAGTCACTTTTCTTTTTCTTTCCAGCTTGAAAGTGGTAATAGGATGGTTGTTATGTGGCTGTGATGGTGCCTGGGAATTTATATTTCATTTCTAGATCTGCTCTGCAAATTACGCCCTTCCAATCTTTGCAGTGTGTCTGGAACACACCACAGATGGTGCTTTTTGATCTGCCTTGATGGTGAGACTGGAAGTTCTCAGGTGCAGGGCTGTCTCTGCCCAAGTTGGTGCGTAGGACACTGCAGCAGTGAGCAGCCATCTCCAGTGGTCCAATGCCTCTGCAGGTCCAGCAGACCAGCAAGGTGTTCAGGAGACCAGTCGCTCAAAATCCCCTGGAGAACAAGTGGTATGGGCAGGAGAGGAGAAGAAATCCCCAATTCCAGCAGAGAGAGATGCTGTGTGCCAGTTGTTGACAGGGGTGAGGTGGGCAGAGCCATTCCGCAACCTCTGCTTATCACAGGCAGAAGGAGCAACAGTGTAAATTGTATTCAATGGTAGGATTAGATTTTTTTTCCAGCAAAATTTAAATCCACCTTGAAACAAAGTTTTCCCTTGGGCTAGTGCAGCAGTTCAGCTGAACATAAAAGATGCTATTGAAGCAGTTTTTGGCATGGAAGAGATTAAGTACCGTGAAGTCAGAACTAAAAGCTTGCAGTTCAGCAACACGCATAGCATGAAATTACATTCCTGAACATGTGAATTATATCATGGTCAGAACTCATGGCCATCTGACAACTGCCTTGGGAAGTTTTGTATTAAAGTCCTGTCAAGCATTACAAGTGTCCTAAAGTGATGATGGAATGACTGATTAGAGAGAGGCCTGTAGCATAGCTGGCAGCTGCTAATGAATGGCCTTGAACTGCAGAGAAATGCTCCAGGCTCCTATCGGGGGAAGAATGTATTCTAAAACATTAGCTCATTTTAGAGGATTTTTAAGTCTGCTTGTAAATGAATGTGTACATCCACAAAGTGACCTCCTTCCGAGTGATCAATGAGCATACCTAGATGCTAGAAAGGGTGAAAATAAAAAGCTGTGTTGTTTTTGGAATGGAGATCTTGATAGTGGGCCCAAGAAGAGAACTCGGCTCCTGTCTCCATCTTCTCTAAATTTACTCTTTCTTGCGGAGAATGGATAGAAAAGTCTTTACTTTTTGGTAGGATCATTTTAAATACTGGCATATTTCCATCATCTTATTTGATATATGAAGCATAAATAGGCAACTTTCTCATGCATGGGCTGTGTTTATATAACTCAGTCTTATCATATGATATTGGAACATTTCAATAGTGTTTGCCAAATATAAGCTTGTGGCTCAAGTTTCTGGATATATTTAAAAATTTCCAAGATGGGCTCATTAGCTACACTTCCCACTACACACTTGTTCCTAGCAAAATTTATTCTGATTTTATTTTCTCAAGGTTATTTTTTCATACATTTTTGTTGTTCATTTGTTTTTAACATCTGTTCAATTAAACAACATATTATCTATGTGCATATAAACAATCATCCTGTTATGCCTTAATCTCTTCTTCACTAAAGTAGATGATCTGAAAATGTTAATTCTCCAAGTTTAGAAATGTGCCCTGTGCAACACATCTCTAAAAATATATAATACAAAGAAACTACAGTGCTTCCTTTATTCCGAATCCATGAAATTACATCTTTGTGTCACTGGTGATAATAACACAACTTTCAGATTTTCCATCAGATTTCCATGGCTTTTCCAAAGCCAAGATTGTAGCCACAGTTATCTATCTGTTGACAACTACTTTTTCATTATAAAAGGAGTTTAATCTTCATGACAGTTTTATGGAACTGAGGAAAGAAACTTATATCATTCTCTACATCAAAATAGAAAATAATTTCTCTCAACCAAATTTGAGGAACTTTTTAGCAACAGATGCCTCCAGCAGAGTCAGCTGGACCCAGGTCCAGCATCCGTTAGTGGATCTTTCCACACTTTCTGTGGGTTTTATCCAAAGTGAAGTGGGTAAAGAAAGAGCGTTCCCTTGCTACAGGCATGAAACTGCACTAGAATGCATTAAACCAATTCAGGGGCAGGGAATTCAAGTTTCAGGGTTTTTTTCTCACAGTGAAAGTCATTTGCTTTGGGTCCATCAATTAAGCAATCCAAAAGTCCAGCAGAGCCACAGACTAATTACAATCTAATCACACGGCAGTGAACCTGCAAAATAATCACAGTTGTCGTTGCCACACAAAAGGTTGCTGTCAATCTTTCTATCACCAACAGGAAAGTCAACTTCCACACTGTTTACAAGCCTCGCTTAGGGAACCTTGGGCCTAAATCCTAAACAAACTTCCTCTGCAATAATTGCTAACATAATAGCATAACAAGGAGACTTTGTCACTAGAAGTCCATTATTCTTTAAATTGCCATATCGCAAAGCCAGCTCACTCCTCTTCAACAGTCATTTTGTTTGTTCAGTTGCCAGAGGTTCTTGGGAGTATCACAATGAGCTGAGAAAGCAGCCTTTCCAAAAACTAATATTATTTGAATGCATCCAAAGAATAGCAATTAAACTCAGTATCAAATCCCATTATTCCCTGGTCTATGTACCTTATTTAGAAACCATTGAATACACCCGTTCAGAGAAACATCACAGCAAGGACTGCCGTTTGGGATGACTTTCTGCTATTGTTGCAGATTCAGCAAAGAATACAGAGATGCTTAAGGTTAAACCAGGGTGCTAATACTCTGCTGAACCAGACCTAAACTAATGCATGTAACTCCTGAACAAAACACTGTTCAACTTCTTGTACCTCTGTCCTTCAGTGATAGCTCAACTGGTTCAAGCAGAAAGGTGAAAAGAGGTGTCTTTCAAACCACACATCAAATTTTATACAACAACGGTTTCACAATTCATGGTCACTATGATGTATTTTTCCCATAGGCCAGGGAAGGAATTTGCATACAATTAGAATATTTTTTCTAAGTTAAAAACGCCACAGTCTTGTTTCATATCTTTCAAGGAAGGTTTGGAGGATAGCCATATACATTTTGAAATCCCTGGACCAGAAAAAAAGCCATTAAAACAGATTTTGCAAGATGTGTTTTTTTACAATAAAGTAAGGGAATGGATCTCTTGTTAATTTTGGATCCTAAGAGTAATATTTCGTTATTCTCTTTCCAAAACAAAAGTAGAACAAGTTAATTGCTTTAACTTCCTTATTCAAGAACATTCCAATAACATCACACCTTACGTTTTGGCTTCTCTAATAGCTTTTCCCTGGGCTCTTGACAGCAGGGTTCTGTCTTTTGCTGAGTTAACAGTGTGTTCTCCGGAGTAATGATTCTGGAGGCAATAAGGAAACTGTAAAGGGGAACCTAGATACAATATACAACATGATTTAGTTTTGCTGTTTGAGTATCAGAATGCTCAATTTTTTCTGGCTTTCACAGGGAATTGCACTGTGCTCTAAGCTGATGAAGCCAATATGATACTTCCAAAATTTTCAAATTATTCTATATCTTTAAAGCATTCTGGGCAGGATTACATCCTCCACAGCAGTATTACCTATACGTGGGAAAGAGAAATGTAACCAATTCCCCTGCTGACCTTTATCTTATTGTGTCTATTTAAAACAGGAAAAGCATGCCCATTGGCTCAGCTAATACCTTAAATAACTAAAAGACCCTGCTATTCCCAATTCCTGACTACTTCCTTGTTGACTTCCCTCCTGGCTAGCAGCAGCTTGCATATATATTTATATGTATGCAAATTTTCAATTCCAGACAGATCTTACCCAAGAAAACAAAACAACCTGTGTAACTCTTCCAAAAGCACTGCAGGGTTAGGTCTGTGGAAGGACAGACCATCTTATGCCAACCCCATAAAGTTCCCTGAGCTGCTGTCTAGGATGGGTGATTGCTGGAGCACACGTGTTTGGGACTTCCCATAAATGACCACCCCAGTTGACTCAGATGCTGCTTCCCTCTGGAAAGCCGAGTGCTCCAGCATCTGTTGGGTGGGTGTCCTTGTCAAAGCCCCCCAAGGCTCTTAGCAGTCCAAGTGCCCTGGGCTGCCCTAGTGGCAGTGGTTCTGCTTTTCCTTGCCCGTCTTACTCGACCAATTATTTTGAATTTAATCTCTTACTGTGTAGGCTAAGGAAAAATGTTCTGCTTTACATAAAATAATTAGTGGCTGATAGGGTCGAGCAGAATGATGAGGGAGGGATAAGCACTAGTGAACTTCTGGGCAACTGTGTAGGGCACCTTCCTGGGTAAGAAGAAACCTGGGAAGTTGGTGTGGGCCAGCACTGTTGCAAAAATCATGTTGTTATCTGGTGTCACAATGGGAAGCCCCACCAAGTGCCTTCTGGGGTCAGGCACTCAACATTCAAGATGTTACATGAAGAAAATATATCTGAGACTCATCACTTAGGCTCTGTAAGACACTTTTATTTACCTTGCTGAGTTATTATCTTTTGGCAAGAAGCTTACTCTCTTGCTGTCTGTAATTTTAAGCTAGCTAAGAAATGTGTTTAATATATGATTACTTTTAAAAAAAATGTATATATGGTGACTTTTGCATCTTTCCGCCATTATATGCAGAACTTCATAACTTACTTAGTAAGACTGGATTTAGATTGGTCTTAAGCAGTGTTCTTAGTGTATGGAAACTGGAAAGCAAATGCATTTAGTGGAGATCTTGAGGGAAAATACTGACGTTCTAGGTCTGTCCATTTGTAGTGAAGGTGTTGAGTGCCTTAATTACTTACATTTAGATACCTCCTACTTTCAAAGGTACCTTAACATATGTGTAAGGCCTTTAGGGATTTAAAAAAGCAAAGAAACTTTTTCCTGAAGCCCCTTAGGAACTCAGTGCTGTTTTGAGCATCTGGATCGTCAGGCACTTCTATGAAATCTGGAATTTGCCATTAGCCTGAAGGATCTGGTAGAAAATGAGCTGAGTCTGGAAAAACTGAACATCCTGGTGTGTGTCTGGAACTTAGTCCAAAATGCTGAAATCAAATTCTCTTTTATCGATTCCTGGCACACCAGGGAGTAAATACGGTCACCTGGACCTGCAGGAACCAAACTGACAAGAGCCATAGAGCAGCAGATCTGGGAGTCACTCACACAACTTCTCAAATCAAAAAAGTAGGGGCAGATCCTGACTGCAGGGTCTCGGAGCAGCATTCCCTGAGCTTCATTTGCTACATTTGGTGCACATCCATTTGGCGCTTGTGGAGATCCAGCTGCTTTCCAGGGGTGAGCAGCTGACTGGTGAGACAGAATGGCAGATACACTATAGTAGTATGTGCAGATGGTTGTTATTTCAAATGGAAATGCTTGGGTTTTATTTGTCAAGTATGTTCCCGAGCAGATAAAAGGGCAGCTTATGTCTGTGTTGCTTGTAGTGAGGCTCGAGCACTGTTTACTGAAGAAGGGAAGGCTGAGAAAGGACTTGGTTATCATGCAAAGCAGGGCAGGAGGGGTGACTGGAGAGTTAGATTTTGCCTTGGCTGATGTTGGTGGGAACTGTGCTGTGACTCAACAGGCTGGTGTTGTGCCTCGGCTCATCTGCCTGAACACGTGGGGAGCAACATTGCTTCCTCTCATGGGCTGCACCTGTGGGAGATGACTGGGGAAGGTGAAACACTAATGAAAAGCAAAGTTCCTTCCAGCTTTCCCCAGTGAACAAGGTGAACCCCAGCCCTTCGTCTCGCCAGGTCACTGCAGCCTGACACGTCCTCTCTCATTACCCTCTTGCAAGAGTTGTCAACCATCACTTTAACAACAGGAGGCTGTGGAGGAGTTGGCCATTGGAGGAGGTGTTGGCCATTGGAGGTGTTGGCCGTCAACAACCTCTGAGCTGTCTGAGCTGCTGGTTCACATGGCCCCTGGGGCAGGGTCCAGGGGTGTGTTTTGGCATGTCCCCTACAGTCTGGAACTCTCCTGAAGTTTGTTGCCAACAATCCTTGTGGTTTGCCAGACAGACATGTGGTGGAACTGTCCTTATGAAACATGTAGTTTTGGGAAAGGAACTTGCAAGAGTGACTAGTTTGGAGTGAGTCAGTAGATCCACATCAGCACAGATGTGAGGCAAATGGGAAGAAGAATCTTTCCAGCCTTGTGTAAAATCTCAGCTCAATTTATGATAGAAATACCAGAAGCTTGCAAAGGCATTTACAGAAATACTGTCCCTGCGTTTTAAGGGAAGGCAGGAAAAAAAAGAAGTCATTGTAGAGTTAAAAATCATCTACCAACTTTATTACATGGAGGAAACGTGGCATGGGATGAAAGGAAGAGCTTTATTTGCTGTTGAAGATGTTAGATTCCATGTGGTAGACAACATCCAAAAATATGAAGTCACTTCCAAAAAACACAGCTGCTCTGCGAGAGCTATGATTTCCATATGACTGGGTTGTATGAGAACATCTTGGTGGCAGTCTCAGGACAGGAATGTCATCATGAACACTGCTGAACTTTAGAGATGACTGGATTGTTTTTCTGGTAGTATTTAGTGACACTATTTTGTAATGCTAGCCTTTTGGAAAAAAGATATTCCCCTGAATTAGCACATTACGAGCTTGTTTAATGAATGCTATGCCTTTAAGACATGAGATTAAGCAGACTCTTCTATTGCTCTAAAACTTTTATAATTTGATTTCTTTTAAAAGGTATATTCTAGCTTAGGCTGTTGGGAAATTAAAGAAATTACTGGGTGAAATCCTGGGAATGGTGTTTTTGCTCAGGCTCAGCTTAGAGGGTGTTAGATGAAGGGGTGTGATCTCTCCCAAGAGACCATTGCTGTAGGAGTAAAATTCTGGGCGTATTTCAGTGCTACTGCAAGACATTAGGGTTTGGCATTGACTTTACCTCCCCCAGTGTGGTTTTGTAGCTGCACAGTGGAATCTCACTCTGAGGTAGAAGGCAGTATCCTCTTCCACTTGCATGCTAAATTCTGTAATCATAACATTTATATTTTCTATCATTTGAAACAGACCTGGTATTCAGGTTTCATCGCAGGAAGAAAAAAGTGGGGTTTTTTTTCCCCTTCACTCTTGCAGTGAAAGAGCAGCAGGATTTTTTGTTTAGACACTTGTGGCTGACAAATTTGTTTTAACACTACTCAGAAAGATTGATCGATGACTAGCAGAACCAAGTCCAGCTGCCTGTGAGGTCTGGGCCGTGCAAACCCCAAAAGAGCCTAAACACACTCTGCATGTGGGAGAGGAGCCTCGGCTGCCGTGCAATCACTTATGTCAGCAGACATGGGATATTCCACCACTGGGCAAATAAATATACCAAAAACGAGTAACCGAGAGAAAGGGACAGCTTTGGGAATGAAGGTGGTGAACCTGTTTGACTGTACACTCAAGCAGCTGGAGGAGGGGGGCTGGTGTGGGCTCTCTGGGTTCAGTAACATGTTGGGTTGAGAAGTGTTTGAAAAGAATGACTACTGTGTTCTTGCAAGGATGTAGTCAGCCCAATTAAGTATGGTTTCTTAAATTGCTGACAAGTCTGTATAAACAAAGCTTATATGGACTGATCTGAAGCTTACCAGAGGTCATTGACTTTAATTATGGTTCAGCAGAAATAAAAATTGAGCTAGAGGAACTTGAAAGGTGGAAAGCTGGATGGTCCCATCCCGGGTAGGTATTTGGATTTTGTGGGTGTTGCTAAGTAGGCTTTCCCTGCATGCAGTTTCCACCAAATCACAGCCCACAACTGTTTTGTTTGGTCTCTGTGTGCCACGATAACAACTTTTCCTGGAGTTATATATATAGGCAGGTGCACTGAATGGTGTTATTTTCTGTAAATCTACAAAGTCATGTCACCCAGCCACTGGATGAGCGACTTTGATGACTTCACTTCTATGGACAGTGCTTCAGAGAAAGCATTTCAGAGGCAACGTGGGATGCTCTTTGATTTTGCAATTTACATATCAAATATAAGCGACTTAAATGTTCCAGGCTCAGACCAGAGCCATAGATAGCAGTTGTAAATACTCTTTCAGTGCAGTCTTTCAGTATTGGTCTTCTGGTCATGTTTTATTTCTCTCCATCTTCCCTTGTCCAGATCCAGTGTTTGCTAGCAAGGCCTCTGAATTGCTGGGCTTATATCAATATTCAGATTCTTCCCTTCATGTGAACAATGGAGAACTTGGGCAAAAGCCCATCCAAGATCTTGGGAATTTCCTACAGACCTCAAAGGACTTTGGAGCTAGCTCATAGGTGAACAAACTGTTTCAATTAGAAAGGTTATGTTCTGAATGCAATCTGCAGGGCAAGAAACAGCCTGCTGCACACAAATCCCTGAGCTGCTTCCTTCTGTCTCTTTGCTCCTCTTCAAACTGCTAGAGAACTTTCCAGCATGTGATTAGTTTCTCATGGAGAACGTCTTGTGTCTTAATAATTTTTTTGTTATTATTTTTTTTAATTTTTTTTTATTTTTAAACCAACACCCTCTGATTTACATCATCGGGTCTAGAAATTGGAATGATCCAACAAAGATGTGGATGCGGGCTCACTGGGCGCTTGTCCTCTGCAGACAGTGTGCTGCGTGTTCAGTAGCATGCCTTGGCTCACAAACTTTCCCAGCAGGAAGCTTATAATGAAAGGGTTATTGAGCAAGAAACAGAAAGATTTAAACTACAGTCACTCCCGACTGAACAGCTGGCTTTGTTTTTGATTTCTGCAATCAAGAAGGGATGGGGGTAGAGGGGAGGAAGTTTTCCCTGCTTCATGTAGAGGACATCCATGACCTTCAGGTGCTTAATCACAGCATTTTACCGCTCACTTCTAACACTTCCCCATCTGTAACATCTCTGTTCTGAAAAGTAGTGAAGTGCTTTAAAATTGTGATTAATTGTGAATTTAATTGCCATCCCCTCCCCAAAAGAAGCTAACTACAGCCAAAGCAGAGACAATAAATGACTGACCCTGGGAATGCTGAATATTGGAGCTCAGTGCTGGAGGCTGAGCTGGAGCCCAGGACACAGCACTCCTCCTCGCTTTCTTTCCTGATGAGCATATATTTTTTGGAGGCAGAATGTGTGTGTCAGGATGGAGGGGAAGGGTGGAAATCTGGGAATGGAATTGTGCTTGCCAACTCTTACCATGAATTAATTGCATTTGGCTTGCCCAGCAAGTATTCATTGCCTTGAGAGAATACAAACAAAATTTTGCAAGACTGAACTATCCCAGTTCCAGCTGTGGTGCTTCCTACCCCAAGCACTCCAGCAAAAAAACCCTGTGCTTTACCCTTCTTTTTTATTTAAAGCACTTTATGAAAGCATTAACGATTTTACACTTGATGGATGCCTGTTGCCACTGTATCCATCACTGACTTCTCCCCTTCTGTCTGCTGCATATCCAGCACCCAGCTGGTTAACTCCTTCCCCTCCAGATGTGGCTCCATTTCATGCAAGATCTGCAAGTGGTATAAAGTTCATTAAAAAGTGTGGAGCTCTTTAACATCAAAGTTGCTCTGTCAGTGTTAGGTATACCATTAATGTGGCATCTCTTACCAAGTGTGTCTGTGCTTCTCACATTCAAAGCATTGCCATGAATTCCTGCCATGCAGAAAGGTCAGCACTTCCCCAGCAAATGTATTCCCAGTGCTCGGGGGTCTGAAAGTGGCTGGGGAAATGGTCAAAATCTCCAGGCAGTCTGGGAGCTACTGCCCAAACCAGCTGCTTGCCCTCCTCAGGATGGGCAAGGGATCCTGGCTCTTCTGCCGGTTACAGGTGACGACGGTTCAGGCAGAAAGAGAAATTCAAAGTAAATTATTTATATCTTGCATTAAAGCTACTGCTCCTGGGTGATAACTGTGTTTCTTCCCTCCGTACACTGTAACACAAGCAGCTCCAGAAGGAAAAACCAAAAATCCCACCAAAAACCCAACAGAGGGGTTTCCATGGTAGAAAAGGGAGAGGAAACGGTTTAGGCGGACAGAAATCGTTGGTTTACCAGAAGAGTAGGAGAAGCTAGTGCTCTCCCTTGGGAGTCCTCTGTACCTGCGAATTGCTTTAGGCTCAAAGCTTCTCCAGCTACTGCACTTCCATTACTGACCCTGGCCTGGCTCATCCAGGATAGGGGTTTCATTTTAGCAGCCCAGCCCCATCCCTGGTTACTGGTGCACAGACAGTGCTGTATGAGGGGTTGGCCAAGGCCATGCTGTGTGTGGGACTCCTAACCCTGGGACCCTCAGGAAACCGGCGCTGCTACCACACTTCACCAAAGGAGCTTTAACCTGTGATTTGGCTGATTTTTGATGTCTAGATTGGAGGACAGGTGCTGCATATCCTTTTCTCTTGAGGTCTGACAGTCTCGTGGGGCAAGTACATCCCCTCCTAGTGTCCATTCTCATATCCAGAGCCTTGAGCTGCCTTGCTTGTCTCCCCGGGCCCCTCCAGAGCCCAGCCTGCTTCTATATAATAAATAAATCTGTTTTCTTTTGCCATGAAAGGAAAAGGGCTGAGGGCTTCCTAAAATCAATTGGGTAAATTGCTTATTGTGCTAATTTCAATAAGGGTTTTAAAAAGGAAGTGGTCTGTAAGCCCTGATAAACATTGTGTGGTAGATAGCGGTAGGAAAGGGTTGCGGTTCCATCTGAATGTGTACACAGACCTGGGTCTCTCATGGGTACACGAGAACAATGAATTATATATCATGTACTGCAGGGCTGGCTCCTGGGTTGTGGACTGCCATCTCCCAAAGCTGCTGGCACCAGTGGCTGTCAAGGATGGGGTACCAGGTTGGCAGGACCTGCCTCTGACCAGGGTAGCAAGGATGTGAGATCCTGCTCATTAGGTGATGCAGATAGTGATGATAACTGCTGTGGATGGCTCTCTAACAACTGCTCCTTAACAGCGCAATAGGAGGGTGAGCATGGAAAGGGGAATAAATACAGGCAAAGATCGAGGGCCAGTCTGAGCTGGGTCCTATGTGTGCGTTTGCTGCTCTGCTGCCTGTAGCAGGCTCGCTCCTCACAGAGCTCCGACAGATTGGGAATCTTGGCTCACAGCTTACAAATCCTGAAGTTAATTTTTCTTTGCCTGGCCAAGGACTATTTACATAATTATGTGTTTGAAGAATTGGGTTCCAAATAAAGGCATGATTTTATAAACACACATTATCTTTCTTCAAAGCTTAAAAAACTCTCCCAAAGTAAATTTCTAATTCTATTAGCTTGAGTTATTGTGTGTTTTGCAACTCAAAAATTAATGGAGGAAAGATGGCTCAAGTGAAGTTACAACAGGAAAAGTTCAGTATTAAAATTAATTATGAAATGAATGTTACTTACAAAAGATTCCCTTTATTTGTCTCGTAAAGAAGGATCATGGTTATATTCTAGGATTTGCAAATGTTTATTGCAGCAACTGGCTTTCTACCAAAATTATTTGTTTCTCATTAAAATGTAGGTAATCCCTTGCTGTAACTATTATGTTAAAAGGAGGAAAAAAGCCACCCAAACCCCTAAACAAAAAAAACCTAAAACTAGAACTAGGACGGCCAGAGCAGAATCTCATTTGGAAGATATACGAGACCCTCGTAGGATGTTGATTTGTATTGGCTCTGAAGTCCTTTATGTAATAGTTTCACTGTCATATTGAAAATTATACATCATCTGTAGCTCAGGATTTTTTTCCAGTGTTGCTGATAAATCCCTGGATACTGGTCAAGTTTTCTTGACAGATTAAGAGAAAATATTTGGTGTGCTAAGATCATGCTTAAATAATTAAGTGCCTGCTCCTGTGAACCCATATTAAAGAGCTGCCCTTCACTGTATGGGCAGTTCCACTAGTCCTGGTGAAATCGTACGAACAGAAACGACTCCTGCGAGTAAAGCTGTGTGGAGTCAGGCACAAGTGTTGCTTTTAGAGAAAGATGAAGGTGTGTCTGATGCAGCTGCAGAGGGTCACGGTGCGGATCACAATGAGGTAATAGGAAGCTCTGTAGTTTCTCTTGGTCCAGATGAGAGAAGTGTTTGTTTAGGAGTGTCCTCCCCAGAGCTGGGTAGCGGCAGAGTCATAACACTTAACTTGCATTTTGGAGGTAGAGCTACAATTCTCCTGGGGTAGGGGTGGGAGTGTTGCAATCAAGACTCCTGCCCTCAGCATGATAGGAGAGGTGGAGGGGAAATGATTTTCCAAGTCCCTCCTAGGAGCTCTGTATTTTCACGTTAAAAAGGCAGGCTTGACAGATCCTGCTGCCAAAGTGTTGGCTGGAATAGAAACCCCTCCTAGGCTGTTGTGCAGACAGGAGGTACTGGATGGCTGTGCTACCTTCTTTGGGGTGCGACTTTTTCTGCTTTACAAATTCAAAGCGTTCTGAGGATGCATTTATGCACCAAGACGCTTCAGTGGAGCTCCACAAAAGCAGTTATGATCCAGGGGCAGGGCAACTGATACAGTGTGCAATACCCAGGAAAATGTGGATGTGAACATCCCCTTGTTCAAGGAGTCCAGGGGTCAGTTCGAAAAGTTGGGGAGCAGGTTTTGCTATCACTACTGTACTAGCGAAACACCAGGACCAAGAGAGTGAACAGTTTACTGGGGGGCAAAGGATATTATGGCAAAGAGGGGGTTTCCATGTCACCTGCATCCCAGTCCAGCAACGTGGCCATGAGGCAGCAGGAGAAAAGAGCAGCAAAGTGCTGCCATCTCACACCCCACTCCCCAAGCGGTGGCAGGATTACGTCCTAAACCCAGAAGGATGACTGCAGGCCCCGGACAACTGTTTGTTGTGAGGTTGCTACTGGAGTCTGTGATATAAGGGAGTTTCTCAGGCATGTTGGTGAGTCATCTGATACAGGAGGAGTCTGAGACAGGAGCTACACGTTGCCCCCTCGCCCAGCAGCCGATCCTGGATGGTGACTGCTATTTAAATCGACAGCAGAAGTGTCAATGTATCTGTGACATTTTTTTAAAGATGGCTGAGGAGACCAGGAGCTGACAAATGATTCTTCCACTTCTCCCGGCTAATTTTGGATGAGCTGCCTTTACCAACAGGTGCTGATGCTACCACAGGTCCCAAAATTCCTCAGTGTGTCTCTTTGGGGTTTCCAGTACCCAAACCTGTGGAGCAGAGAACAGTGAGCTCAGGTGCATCAGAGTTCCATCCTTTGCAGTGTATGTGGGCCTGTCACATGTCACCAGGCTTGGTTTTAGATGCCTTCTTGGTTGATCTTTTAGAAGGAAGATAAGCACCTTCCTCCCAGCTGCTCTCTTCTGCCCATGTTGTTGGTGTAAACTATGGGTTTTGCTCAGTTCTGGCCTGGTGCTTTATGTAAAGGTGCCCTATACACCCTGGAGCTTGACCCAGCAGGGAATTGTGTTGGTCACAGCAGGATGGCTCACAGCGGAGCCTGCGGTGACAGAGAAATGGCCATGAGCACAGCCTGTGCACCGCTGTGTCAAGCTAGTGGGAAGCTGGATGTGGTGAAATGGCTTTTATCATGCTGAGGCATGTCCAGGAGGAGGGAATCTTCTCGTATAGACTCATGGGAATCCATTGCTCCCCATCGAGCATTTGCTGCCAGGAGCAAGGGAGCCAGCACCCCTGGAGGGGTGGGATGCCCCGTCAGATGAGGACTGCTTCAGCTCTGCTTGGGAGTGCTGAGGCTTTGCCCCAAGGTGGAGCAGGAGCAGAGCGCTGCTGAGGGACATTCAGCTGCTTGCCCAAACCTTCCCTGCTGCCAAGATGTGTGTGGAAGATGCCATATCTGCAGCCATTTCTGAGAGCATGTTTATCTCTGAGGCATTTCCAAAGAAAATACTCAGCTTCCCCGGCTTTGTGCTGGCACAACTTCTATGGAAAGGGAAAATGAAAAACAAACAGAACTCCTTTTCAGAGAGCTCTGGTGCAAACCGCAACGCTGTCCAATGCTTCTTCTGCAGCTCAGGGCTCCCAGAGGCAGTCACTTCTGGTGGTGATCAAGCAGCATTTACTGAACGGCTGCAATTAAACTTCTTTACTTTTTCCCCACTAACTCTGAGCCAGTGCTTTCGGTCCCAACCTGCTTGAGGGAAGAGGTGATCAGACCCCTTGGATGTCCCTGAATCTCACCTCCAAACACTGAGTGAGAATGAGCATCATCTCTTCAGGGGCAAGTACCCACAGAGCTCTTCTTGAGGGGAGAGGCATGGCCAACACTAAGGCAGCTGACTCCATCGGTTCAGAGCGGCGTCCTGGAGGACCACAATGTGGTGGGACTGTCCTGGAGACCTGGATGCAAACTGGCAGTCAGTTTACGCAGAGGAATAGCATACATATTGAGTTATCTTTGTACGTTTACTAAGTTCTCAAGAAGTCTGATAATTTTTCAGCTTTTATCATGATTCTCATGGAATTTTTAAGTCCCTGTAGAGCCACAGCACCTGCAGCCTTCACAGGTTTGTCAGCCCTTTCTCATCAGGGTAACAGCCCTGAATGCCATCTCTACCCCAGGAGCCTGCATCTCCCCCAGGCTCCTGATGCTCCTCCATCTCTCAGCAGGTAGCATGAATTCAGTCTCCAAGTTCAGGACAGTGATGTTACCAGTGTAAATGGCAGGAAAAAACTCTTCAGTGGCTTTTCTAAAGAAATGTAATCTGCACAATTAGACGCTATTAGAAGGTTTATACTTGACAGCATGTGGTATTGAAGTATGTCTATTTATTAGTCTTTGACTTCCTGCACTGCTTAGCTCAACCATACGTAAGTATTATTGGTGTAAGGCCAAAGATATGAACTGCTTTTAAATCAGCTCTAGCTTCAAGTACAGACCTAAGTAGAAAATGTTAAAGGTGAGGATGTGGATAAGAATTCAGAATTTGAGGAAAAATACAATGTCTTTGACTAGCCTGTTTTCCATGCTCCTTCACTGGATATTGATTGAAGGAGTCTGAAGAAAAACAGTGCCTTAAATCAACATGCTATCAAGTAACAACACTGCAGAAAACAGAGCTCCTCAGAGCTGCTGCAGACCCGAGCTGCCCTGGGAACTGTACAAGCCTAAGAAGTCAAAAGCACTGACCTGAATAAGAATGAGACCATTTTGAGCAGCAGAAATTTAATGTGGAGCCTGAATAAAAAGGCCTTCCAGTTCACTGGGAGTAAATGTGAATAACTTACTGTTTCTTGGCTGAAATCATGGTGTTAAGAGCAGGCAGCAGCATTACACAGCACGCTTTTCATTACTGGTGTCAATTTTGATACAGTCCCAGTGGGACTATAGAAAACTCTGCCCCATTATGTTTCAGAACAATAGGATCACTGCAAAAGAAAGCCACCAAGTGCGAACGTGCCAAGCTAATTCCTTTCCAACTTCAGCTTGGGCAAAAACATTCAGGAATGAACATCCTCAGATCTTGAGGTGGACAGAATGAATATTCAGATCTGTGCAATGTGGCTTTTTATGGCCTTTATTTACGTTTGTGTCCTAATTTTTGCAAGACCAACATACCACTTTTCTGCTCTCCTGAAATGCCATTACGTGTGTGTTGGAGCCCTGCTATGGTGTGAGTGCTGAACACCAACAGCATGTAGGAAGGGGTGTTGCAGGCTACCATGCTGATCTCTCAGGTCCTGGCTCCAGTACTGGTTGCTGATATGAAGGTATAAGACTGACTTTTAGTGATATTTGGATGAAGCTGTGCGTTTATAGCATACACTTTCTTGGGGTGCTTTCTGGGATGGCACAGTTAAGGAAGAGCTGATGTCTTATCGCCCTGACTTCTAATGGCCATCGGGGTTTCACTGACCGAATGGAAGGCTTGTTAAAAGTCAGAATCCTCTTCCTGTATCCCTTTTCACAGAGAAGTTAACAATGGATGATCAGGACACAATCAGAAGGTGTTTAATAACTCTGTTTTTAAACTGTGAGTTGTTGCTGAATGGCCAGTTGTTGCCAAGCTGGTGAGCCATCAGGTGCAGTGAGCGTTGTATTGGTGTCTCATGTGTCTCCTCCCCCCTGTTTTTCTTACTGACTTGGGACAAGAACTTGCAGTTTCTGTCAATAAGAAAGGAACGAATGGGAAAGATACAAAAGCTTTCTGAATACAAGCCATCCCCATTTAACTATATCATGAGGGTAATAAATACATCAGAGGGGTAAGCACCAGGGAGGAAAAAGAGCTATTTAAACAGGACAATGTTGGCACAAGAACAAATGAGCGTAGGCTGGCCATAAATATACTTGGGGTGGAATTTGGGAGAAGGTCTCTGGCCATCAGAGAGAATTTTTTTCAGTTGAAGGAGTATGGGAAATAAACTGATTTTTTCCCCAGAAGATGAGGCTTACGAAGTCTATATGGGCAATTACACGTCACAATTGCTGTCTGTAATTCTGCACATCCCTTCCTGTTCTGTCTTCCTATTTCAAAGGACAAAGGCAGGCTTTTGACACCCTACTTCAGTTAATTTTTGTAAAGAAGGACTTCCTGTGCAGTTCCTTGAAAACACAAGCAATTGTAATTCCAGCTTTGGACAAAAGACTTCAGATTTCCAATGATTTCTTGAGTCTATTCAGAACAACTGGGAGCGCTAGCTGAAGAGCAATGTGAAGAACAGCTAGCAGAGCTAACTGACATCATTCTGCAGTTTTCACTTTTCCAATGCTAAAAACAGCAAGTCATTGGAAACTGGAATTTGCAAAGAAAACCATGTGAATGGATAATAAACTGCAGGAAGAGAGTAGTAAATCTATCATGTCTCATCTCTATAAACCAAATTATTAAATCCTCAACTTTATTGAGAGGGCTTCAAGTGTGGTTTATACTCAGGGCTGGTATGCCTCTTCTGTTTCTGAAATGTAAAATTTCATCCCATGATGGGATGATGGGATGCAACTCACAAGCATGTCTGTGTGCTCCCGTCAGCTCTGTTGCACTGGAATGACTGAGTGAGAAACACACGACAAACAGCTTTCTCTGCTCGCTCTTCCCTGTCTTCTCCTCTACATCCTCACTTTGCAGTAGCTTCTTCCCTCGGCATCATCCAAGAGACCCAATAGTAAAAGTATTCCAGAAGTTCATGACTCAGTATCTCTAGCTAAGGTCTCAAACATACTTTGTGATTCACAGACTCCTAGGTCAGACCAGGGGCAGGTCTACATCTCCATAGGAATCAGCCACCTTCTTTCCTGGCTCTTTGCAACCCACAAATTTCTTGCAGGCCGCTGACAGACTGGTTGCTGAAGGGGTCCCCCAATGGTCCCTGAGCCCAGGTAACAATCCCAACATGTCTTGCACTTGATTTTTCTCCAAAAAATGTTTTTGGATTGAACCTACTCTAGAACAGGCCAGGAATTTGACAAAACTAGCTTTTCATGGGGCAGGGAGAAGTTTCCCCCTGCTGAAGCTGAACTTCTGTGCAGGAAAATGCTGTTTCCAACTAAACTTTCACTGTAGTTCTTTGATCTAGGATGGAATTTCTGCACAAAATTAAAGTTCACATGAGGCCAATCCTTTTGTTTTCTTTCCTCAAGATGTTTGGCTCCTTTGAATCCTTTGTTGCATCCTAAAGGCACAAGTGTGTCTCTGGATCAACCCTTCAGCCTGTGCGCAGCTGCTTTTTCCTCTTCCTTGGCTGGCAGTCCTCCGACATAGTTCCCTGTTAGCCTTAAATTATCTCCATACTCGCCATCTCTTCTAATCTCGGTTTTGGAACTACCTGGTTTAAGACAGGGTAAACAAATAGTGTGGAATGGAGGCTTGGGGGAATGGAGGTCCTGTTTGTGGACCTCAAGGTAAAATCATTGATTATGGACTTCCACCCCAAAAACCTGTCTGCTGCATCCTAAACAAGTGAGTTTCTGAAGATTTTTTCCTTCCTTCTTACCCCAGTAATATATTTGAAACTGCTATTAAAATTGGATAGTTTCTCTGAACTTACCTTAGCAGCGTAATTATAATAATGTCACCCAACAATCTATACTAATAATATCAGAAGTACAGAAACAATTGTAAACAAGCAGGTTTAAATTGATTTAAACAGTCTCTGCTACAGAGAACTGCATGTACAAGCCATTGCAAGCCACTAGGAAAGCTCATAGATTTGAAGATATTTTGGTGTGCCTTTACAATCAGATTTTCTCCCATGATATAATCTGATTTTACTTCAATTCCTGCCTCTTTGTATAATTTCATGTAATGATAAATTACCCAGCCTTGGAGATGTTTACAGTTCTTAGTTCACTGAGGGTGGAACAGATACCAGTGCTCACATCTTACAGTTGTTCTGGCCATGGAGAAACATTGTCAGGAGGTGATCCTTGTTAAGAAATATTTGTAGGAGCCCCTAAGCAATGGGACGTATGAGCAGAGCCTCTGAGGTGGCTTCTAATGAATTTTTGTAGCCACTTTTCCTCTCCTCTCCTTTTTTTCTTTCTTTTCCAAATGTACTGAAGGAATAAACTGAAAAGCACTGTATATGTTATAAGCCCACATGGAAATGAGCCAGAAAGTGATAGGGTAAGTTTGAGTTATTAAAGTTGGGTCATACCCTGAAGGAGATTACAGCAAGACGAGCCAACATAAATATACACTATATTTCTGTCATATGTCTTTGTTACCCTGGGTGGCCTGCAGTCAATTAACAGGGTAAGGGGAGAAAAGTAGAATACATAAGTATTATAGGATCCTAATCCAGCTGGTTGGAATCTAGTTCTCATTAACTGACTAATTTATATTCCATCTCTGAACCAGATTTTGATATTGGTCCGGTGTAAATCTGGAGAAATTACTCTACTTATGTGTTTTACTTAATTCGAGTCCTACAGCTATCAGAACCTGCCCCTTTTCCTCTTTTCTCGTTGAACATTCCTAATCCCCTAAATAATAAATGGAGGTTTTCAGTCAAACAAGAGTGCCTGGTGAAAAGAAAAGCCATGCTATGTTAAAAGCAAATCTTGCACAACCAGATTATTTTGTGGATTTTCAGACCTTGATCCCTGGATAACCTATAAGGGAAGCCTTATAAAGGTTTTGGAGAAAGATGCACAATGCTGGAAGACATTAACATATTGGCCACGAGTACAGAGAGTGTTATCTCTTAAGATGTAGAGCCAAATTCTGGTTTTCATTAAACTGGTGCAAATCTGGAAAGCACTGCTTGCAGTGCTGTCACTCAAGATTTGCTCTTAGTGTAATAAGAAACAGAGAATTGGTCCAAACATTGAACTAGCACCCCACATGGTGTTAAACTCTGCTGTTAATTTGAGTAAATGCAGGTATAAGCCTGACTTTTGCTTGGAGCAAAAATGAGGGCTGAAGCGGAGCTGCCCTGTGTCAGAAACCCTAAAGACCTTGCCCATAATATGGCAGCTTTAAGCACCCCATGGGAAAGCCTAGCCCTGCCCACATTTCTCCAGCTCAGGAATAACCAGGGGCCGCAGGGCTTGTTTTCTGGTGTAAGCTCAAGGCCAGGCTGTTTGAAATGGTACCACTGACCCTGGGGATGGCTGTCAGACCTTCTCCAGGAGGGACACTGTGATCATCCTAGGTGCACTTCAAGTGATTTAGGAGTTTCATGCTGGAGAGCAGCCCATGGCGAGCGTGGGTCAGGGTGGGTTTGAATGCTGGAATGTGCTTGGTCTCCACCTGCAGTTGGGGCACATGCCCTG
>JAHREE010000295.1:779491-854040 GCA_033628505.1 Tringa tobata
ACTTATAAGTGGTGCGTGGGGACGGGGTGCTGGAGAGACCCACATGGGACAGGGCTGGGAGATGCAGTGTGCAGGGCACCCCTTAGATGAGCAGGGATTACAACTGGAAGGTAAAGGCTTCTTTCGTCCTCCATTAGAAACCCCCACGTGTTGGCATTGCGATTGCTTGCTTCAATCCTGGCAGACCTGGGAAAGGCCGTTTTAATGAGTTCAGTAAAGGCACTGTATGAGATTTGGCCCACAACAAGGTGCACTGCTGTCTCTCTTCCTTGTCCTTCCAGGGAAGTCACACCAGTGCCCACCAGCACCGCGTGGCTGGCTGCTGGCAGGAGCAGGGCAAGGTGGGCAAGGGGAGGCTCAGCACTCACCCTGCTCCATCCTGTGGCTGTAAAAATAAACAAACACAAGGTGGGGGGAAACCCCTCCAAAAACACCGCTCACTTGTTTTGCTTGCCTATCGCAAATCTAAACACAATATTTTCTCATTCTTGGGCCTGTATCAATTTCTGACAGTACAATTGGAGGCCAGCGCCTGGAGTGTATTGTCTTGAGGAGCTTACCAAGGAAATCGAGAGTTTGGTCAGCAACTGTAAATATCCTCCCGTAATCGAGTTTGTTTGTTCTGCAGTGTGCTCCGGCGTCATGGGCTGTGGGACACCCTGGCACCAGGTTACTGGTGGGAAAGATCCGCTGCTCAGATAAGGATGGGAATAAACTCCACCCACAGAAATGCCACAGAAAAACCCCTGAATTATCCATTAATTGCTTTAAGAGGTGGTGAGTGCGAGTACAACAATGGGGTATTGACAATAATATGCCTCGTTGGCAGGAAAAGGGCTTTCCCCTTGCTCTGAGGTTTTAATGCGCTTATTCTTGGAATTATTAAATGTTTGCAAATCCTGCACTGGCAAGGGGATGCAAAATGAAAGACAAGTACCCAGCAGAGAAACCACATGTTGGAATGGCCGTTTCTTCCTTGGGATGAAGGAAAACTCTCCTCTCCCTGTGAAATACGCCCAGCACCACAGGCTGGGAGTCCGCTTGTGGTGGAGTTTGCCTCGAGGAATGTTTTTGGTTTCTTTTTGTGACCCGCTCCTTATTTGTAATTCACAGTGTAGGTGGTGTCCTGGGTTCTCAGCAAGTACAAAGAAATCTGTTTGTGGGAGAAGAACCATTTACAAACCCCAGCCATTTTCTCAAAGGCTGCACATGAAGATTAGCGGGAACTGGGTTTCGGGCAGCGAGGGCTGCGGGGAGAGGGGGTCTGGCTGCTCTGCCTTGGGGTGGCAACGGAGCAAAGGAGCAGGCGGGGAGCTCGACCCCACGGACACCTGAGACAGAGTAACTGCTGGGGCTCAAATGAGAATGAGTGCGACAAAAAATTTCTCAAACCTCTTTTAAGTCTTCTGAGACAGATGGTCCCAGGTCCTGAGGCTTTCACTCCTCATCTGTGCTCCCACGAGGAGCTCTAATAACAAACACCCCGAGGTGATGCGGTGTGCTGTCTGTCCGCAAAGGCTGGTAAACTGAGGCACGGCTCTTCGTTGAGCCCTCTTCCAAGCTGACAAAGATCCCAAAGGATCAAAATCCTCAGCAATGGCCAGGCCTTTAGATATAAGTGATGTTCAGCCAGCTAGGGCTCTAGCGCCGAGCCCTCCTCCTAGGGCATTCCCCACACCAGCAGCCTGCCCGCTGTGTGGCACTGGGAGCAGCAGCCTGGCAGCTTGTCCCCAGGGCTCTGTCTGCACCATGGGGCCCAGCAGCACCTCCTGCTCCTGCTGGCAGCGTGGGACTGCTTTGCCTGTGGGAAAAAATGAGCTATTTTCTGTGCTGTTTGTCTTCATGTGCTTATGAAAGATGGGAGTGCTGCTGGGAAGGGCACGTTGGAGGCCACCACCAACCAGAAAGGAGCCACCTGGCCCTGTGCAGTTAACCCACAGTAGCACACTCCTCCATTAAGTGTTTTCTTCCCAAAGCCCAATATAAACAGTCTCCAGTCTGATATATACATTAATAAATCAAATCCAGTTTCAGTGGACTTACTAGGGAGGAACTTGATATAATACACACACAAGAAATATCCCTGGGACTGCTGAGATCCATCACTGTGTGCTGCTAGTGCCGTGCCATCAGCTCGGGCTCATCTGCTCGCTCAAGGCCGCTCAGCATGCACGTACTCCCACGGGCAGGATTTCAGGGCTTCGCGATAAGTCTGAAATGGCTTTTAAAGACACTTTCTCAGTTTCATTCTGTCAAGCAGATGAAAACCTTTTAAATGCTACAGAAGTTGCCCATTTCAGGCAGTGGGTATCAGGCTACAGTTCAGCGCCAAGTCATGCTGTTACCACAACCAGGCAAAAAATACATGGGCTCAGGAGATGTTTACCTACCGGGAACTTAATTTCAATATATGTTCCCTTGCTAATGAGTCAGAGGTTCCAATCTGTTCCCTATTACACAGCAGGAATCTAGAAAGCACACCAGATCCTGCTCTCCGTTAAATTAGGTTATGCTGTGAAAGTCAGTGGAGCTGTTCCAAATTTGCATTGACATAATTGGGAGCAGAATAGGGCCCAGCAGCTCGGCTGGCAGCAGTCGAGTCAGTGCAACTTAACGTGACCGAACCAGAGAGACCACGAACAACTGGCTCTGTGTTGTTTGATGACCAACATGGACCACTGTAAATGTTGCTTCTCCACCTGGTGCATAAGGTGATTAGAAGATGCTGCCCTCCAGCAGTTTCTTGAAAGCCCTTGTGAAAGGCTTCAGTATGATGTTATATACATCTGCAAACGGCTTGATCCCAAAATGCTGATGGGTACCTATGGAAGCAAAGTTGTGGTGAGGCCTCTGTAGCTGTTTGCCATGGGTAAGACTGACTGGCGGGCTTGTTGTGACATTGAGCACTGGAAGCAGAGTAACCTGTCTCAGGTCAGTGTGCAAACTTACAAACACCTGAGATCTTCAACCCTGAAGCATTCAAAGGGGTGGGCAGAGGTGCAAGAACCGGAGCCTGCTCCACTCCCACATTGGTGGGAATTGCTCACAAGCAGCAGGAAATAAATTACTGTGTAGATCTGATATCGTGGTGCTGACTGCTATGCAGATAGCAGATATCTGAGGTTTGTGGGGTGGAGAGGTTGGGCACGTTGTATATCTTTTAAAATGCCTACGGTTTGAAAGGCAGGCTCCATTGTTTGTGTGTTGTGCAGAGGCTGTTCCCTGGAGGATATCCTGTCTGAGACAACCCTGTGCCAGTCTGCTTCATGACTGTGGAGGGGCTGGATGGTCAACATGAACAGAATTAAATAATGCCTTGTAAAAGCAGTGATTTATCTGCAAGGGTGAAACGGGTGAGGAAAGCCTGAGGTTTTGTCCCTCTCACTGGATTTTCAGCAGTGTGCCTGCAGTCCCTCTCCTCAGGACATCCCTACAGGCTGCTGGGCACTCACAGTGCCTGCAGAGGTGTGCAAGGATGCTTGGTTGTCTGTTTATTGGCATGCTGTGCTGTGGGGAACACAGCCACAAAAGGAAGCACCCAACTGCAGCAGCATGAGTGAGCCTTGGCCAGGGGTGTCCATGCGCTGCCGTGCCATCTGGCAAATGCTGGGGGAAAAACCCAGTGAAACTGCTCTGCTCAAGGACTTGTATAACATCCCAGCTCTGACTTACCTAGGTTGCCCTGCTGGATATAAAAAAAGAAAAACTATCATTTAAACTAAATAAGACATTAAATTACTTTGTACAGGGAATTCACTAAAGGCAGGACAGTTTTGCTTCTGCTGGCTTCTTCCAGCAGTGGAAGGGAGGTGCTCTGCCGTGAGCCAGCGTGGTCGTCTAAGGGACAGACCCATGAAGTGCTGCCTTTGGAGAGAGCAGCTGGTGGGGCTGCGGACACAGTTTGCCCATCCTCTAACTCACCCCTTCAGTGTGGGTGCTGGCATTTGCACTGGCAGAGCTGCATATGTGGGGATGAGAGGTGTTCCCAGTTTGGAGGAGATGGTTGGGAAGTTGGGATGGGATGGGAACAGGCCCTGGGGAGGTGGCAGCGGCCACTCTGTTCCCATCAGCTCTCTGTAAACACAGGCAAAAGGTTCTCATGCATCTTTTTTCCAGTGAAAAGTACAGATTTGGTGACATCAGGATGTTTGCTGAGCCTATGTTGTGTTTGCTGCAGCTTATGTTTAGATTTTTAGCTTTTTCTCTAAAAATAACTTCAATGTCCTCTTGTAACGTTCTCAAAACTAAGGTGGTGCCCCATCTCAGGACAGGGTGGTGGAAACAGTTCAGCATTTCCTCCAGCTGAGTAATTAAAAAGAAAAAGGAAAAAAAAGAGAATATTTAAACCCCAAAAATTTGAAATAAAAGGTTTGGTTTGTTAAGAACCTTTTCAGTCCATCCAAAATAAAATGTCAATCTTTCCACCCTCTTCGCAAGTGCAGATGCTGGAGCCTTCACTGACACGTGCCAGGATAGAGCTGATGGCTGCAGTCGGTCTCTGGCAATGCTTCCATGAGGGTGGAGGCGAGGGATGAGCCCTTCCATTTGCAGTTTAAACCCCATTTTGTGAGCGAGGCCACTGGGACGTGGCAGCGCCCATCGCTCCATCCTGGCCGATGGCTGTGGAGCCCCAGCCTGCAGCGATTTAGCTTGGCCCCGAGGATGGTAATTTCTCTGGTCTTTCCCTCACTTTCCCAGTCAAGTTGGTCGTCGTTAAACTTGCCTGACCTTAGCTTGCTCTGTCAGCTGGATGCTGGTTCCTGAGCAACGCCAGGGCAATTGGAGAGGATTTGTTGTATTAACAGCTATAAATCACAGTCTGGAGCTGAACTGCCTCACCAGAACTTTCTTCGCGGCTCCTTTTGCTCTCCCATCCCGAAAAACAGATGGTCGCCGTCCTCCCCTGCATCTGCAGAAATGCATCACAAATTACACGGGGCCTGTGTTCGGGGGTGTGTGTGCAAAATTCAGGCTTGATCAGCTTTCAAATTTTACAAGTATCGGCAAGAATTCGAATTGCACTTTCCACAGAAGGGGAAAAAAAATTGGTTATTTGCTGCTGTTTGGCAAATATGAGAGGGGAAGGGGCACGCGGGCCAGAGCAGTGATCCTCCCCTTGGGCTGCACCAGTGAGGATATTGCTTCCACAGAAGTTTTAAAAGAAATAACTTGTTTCAGCACTTCATTTGGCTACAGGTTCCTTTGGAATTGGCTCGAGTCTGGCTTTTAATGAGCTGAGAAGATTTGAGGTCTTCTGCACCCAGGCTTGATATTCACCAGAAATTCGGCGTTTTTGCTATATACTTCCCATGAGCAAACTAGAGATGTGAGTAAGGCAAGATTTTAAGTTCTGTGGTGGTGCAGAGATGCAGGTCCCACAGGACACCATCCTGGGGATGGGGAAGGGCTGCTGCTGTGTGCTGTGGTCCGAGAAGCAATGTGATGGCTGGGGTGCATCTTCCATCTGGCATGGACAGGTCCTTAATTTTGGCGGGTGGATTACGAGGAGGTTGCTGCAAGTGCTGACTCATTTGGCAGCTGGACTCCGCCTGTGAATCACCGTGAATCACATCCGCTGCATCTCAGGGTGCATCACTGCTCTTGAAGTCTTTGATGTGAGCTATATGTATGATTCCTTGGAAACGGCTTCCCTTAATTAAATCAAAGGAAAAGCATCACCGGAGTTTAGAGCCTCAATTCGCAGGAAAAGCAAACTCCAAACAGAAGCATTTAAGGCCATTTCTGGCAGGACACACTGAGCTCTGCTTCATGGAGCCAGGAGTTTCCAAATGGCACCGAGTGTTGCAAATGACTTGATGAAGCTGATCACAAAACTTGCCTCAATATAGCTTAGAGATGACCAGAGACAAGCAGCCCAGCTCAGCTTTTCCTCAAGCAGCAGCTCCACAGGGCAGACCTGTGGAGTGTGACCAGGGAGGGTAACTTGCTACCTGTGGTCTGCTCCAGAGGCCATCAAAAGCATTCATCAATATCCCAGTGCTTTCAACTGACTTTTGCAAAGGTTGCAGGCAAGTAGATATGCTAATTGACTAATTCAACAAAGCACTTAAGCATATACTTGAAGCTAGACAGCTTTTTAAGTGCCTTTATGAGTGGGAGCCAAGACAACCAGAGAATACAGCAGATCATTCCTCCCTGGCCTAAAATCAACAGCGACTTCGGCATATCCAATACAACAGCCATCTTCAAATTCCATTTCTTTCTTCCCCTCCTGCCTGAGCCAGTAAGTTCACTTTGGAGCCACCAAACTCGCTGCAGTTGTTACCTCCAGGCTGGAGCCGGCAGCACCTTCCTGCCAGCCTGGCCCCAAAGTGGCCCTGTCACTACTCATGGTCCCAAAAAACACACTTTAACTCTAATAGCAACCCTACTTTTATCCATGCTATTGACCCACTCTTTCTTGTTTTCCCCAAGTCTTTCTGATTGCTTGAGGCTGCAGGTTTTTGGCAGGTTTTTCAGATGAGCAGGGGTTGGAATGCCGTGGGCAGTATCACCGCTGTTGGACGAGGTTCCGCACATCTTGTGTGGGAGCCCACTCAGACCTCGGTGTTACTTGGTCCATCTGATACTGCAATGAGGCAAGAAAGGCCAGCTTACTCTTTGTGCCTCCCACTCTGAGTTTTGATAACCCTTTTCACTTTTTTTCCCCCACATTTTTCTTAGTTGATTTCTCTGGTCCAGCTCCAGGTGGAGTGGGAGAGCTGGGTAAAACCTTTAGTAAAAGCCTGTGCCCTGGACAAGCACCGGGGCTGCCAAGTGATTCTCCTGACTGTGCAGGAATTCGTTAATAGAAGAAAGAGGGACTTGTACATCTCATCTCAAGGATAAGATGATAAATACTTTTCCCCCCTCGATATTTTATTATCAGTAATTAATTTAATTAATAAGTGTCCTGCACTTTTTCCTCTCAGGCGTGGTGTTCTTGACTGGGTGATTTTTGGTTTGGGTGGTGGTTTATTTTGCAGAACAGCTGCTAGGAGGAAGCAAAGGCTGTAGAGCCAGCCATAAATCCAGACTGTCAGTCCTCTGTGCCCAGTTGTGAAAATGGAAAAAAAATGATTATGCTGTCTGCTTTGTTGGCTCCACTTTCCTTCACTTGAGGCAATTTCCTTTTGCAGTTGAGTTAAGCCATCCAGGGAGATGGTTGCTGCAAGAGGAGCTGTGCATTAATGGGGCTCAGCACATCTCTGATCTTGACACTTTTGATATTACAGGTTATTGCTTTTACTGTTTTCTTAATCAGGGGAAAAATGTACACAAACTAGGAAATGCTAACTGATCTCCAAACAATGCACACCAGGTGATACTCAAATTATTTACTCCAACCCACTGTGTCAGACCATGAGTCAGCCACAGCTGACGTTTTAAAGAGGAGCATCTCGGGGACAGAGCCTTTCCCTCAATAAGTGATTTTGCCCAGAAAGAGAAGCCAGAATTCCCTTTTAGTTTTTTGTCCTTACACAGCAAACTCCGACAAGATGCATCGGTCCTTTAACCCTCACTGGGGTGAAGGACTGTGTGTGGGAAGGCAGGAGGTAGGAAAGCCTGGCCAGTCTGGGGTCTGGACATCTTCCAGTGTGGTTCTGTCCCCCGCAGGTGGGCTGGGATCAGGAGCTGAAGGTGGAATTTTAAGAAGCAACTCAAGAAGCTGAGTGCCCCATGTTAGCTTTGGTGCGTAATCTGGCGAACCCAGACACAGTCTTTGATCACTCCTGTCACAACAAATGAGAAAAAAAGAAAAAAAACCCAGAATATAAAGAAAAGGGTTTGGTGAGCAAGAGAAGTGGAACAATTTATTGCCAGTAAGTAAAGGAAAATAAAAGCAAATGAGCTTAAGGGACACCAGAAAAACAGCCGTCTGCATTCTTCTTACCAGAAAGGCAGACACATTGTAGGGGACTGAGGCGTGTGATTCCTGCCAGAGCTGGTGTGGGTTGTGTGGCTGTCTCCTGGCTGGCTGTAAAAATCACTTCCAATATGTATGTCTGTGGGGACGTGTAAATTATGGCAGGAAAGACAGCCCAGTTGGGTTTGCACCCCTGATCCAAATTAAGATGCTATTATTTCCTACTCTGCTTGAATCCCTCTCATTGCCACTGGTAAAATCCTCTTAACTGTTGATGCTCAGGTTGTATTTACTGTGAAGCTGGGAACTCAGAGGAGCCCCTCTGCCCACCTGGGGGCCGAGAGGGGCCCTACCTGCTGTTTTTATCGGACTGCAATTACATTAGCGTCTTGATGGTTGAATTTAGGATTTCCTGCTAATAAAAATGTGGTGGTGTTAATGGGCTGGTGACCAGGAGACGGGATTAAAGGGGCATTCCCGCAGTGGCCGTGCAGCTCTGGGACACTGTGCACACCCCGCAGCAAGCCCTGAGCGCCTCAGCTGTGAACCTGCAGGCAGAGCATCTGCTTTTTGCAGCCTGGTTTGAATTACTGTATGATTCCCACTTCTTTTTGCAACTTCTGGGAAGAACCCAGGCTGGTGGTGCCGTGGGGCAGCCGCTGATGATGTGGGCAGTGCTGCAGTGGCATCACTGTGGTCATGCACAGCCCTCACCCAAATCCTCACCCACAGCTCCAGGGGGCTGCTGATCCTTCTCTGGCATGTGGAAACCCATCCATGGCCAGAGCTTGGGTGTCTGCATTGAGGCACCCAGCCTGCACCCAGCCAAGTGCTCCTGTCCCTGCGTTTTGTGCTGTGGCACACCAGTAGGGAAGGGCTTGTCCTTCATGAGCATCTCTTCATCCTCTGCCCACACCAGGCAGGAGGGAGATTTCCTTTGCAATTAGATGGGGCTGAGAGGTAGCTGTGACTTTCAAGAACATAACACTTCAGACTTACCTAAACATGGATATTGTTTTGGGTTACAGCAAGGTGTGTGTGAGGCAGGGCAGCTGTGCTGTGCTGGCTCCAAACGTGGCTGCTTTTATTCCCAGGGTCAGGAGAACCTCGGCCCCACTTTGATTCAACCCACTGAAAACTGTGTTTGTAGAACTGCTGTTGAAGTGAAACACAAGCAGGCCTGAGGCTCTGAGCTAACAGCCCCTGTCATCTGCTCAGGGACAAAGGCAAACTGTTTGGCCTCAGAATACATAGTTTCTATATGTGTGTATGGAATTACTAAAAAAAACACCATCAATTTTTATTTTTTTAGCATTTCCGAACCTCTTTTATAGTCTAATCTGTTGCAAAGTGCTGGTGCTGCAAGTTTGGTCTTTCCTGGGTTAAATGGAATGAGTGCCTTGCACAGGCTCTCATAAGCTCCTTCTCTCAGTTTGTGGTTGTTGAGTTCAGCATTTTTGGTGTGTGTGTTTTAAGGAGTGATTCACTTATTTTTGCTCAGGGCTAGCTCAGTTTCAGCTAGGAGCAGGCCAAGGATATGGGTTTGGTTTTGCTAAACCTCATCAGTGACTTTCAATTTGCTAATCCAAATCCAGAACTAAAGGGTGGCTTGGGTCCCGCTTCCAATTTATCTAAAACGGAGTGATCAAAAACCAAAGCTGAGGTTTGGAAACGTGGATCTCCTTTTAACTCTGTCTTGCTCCATCATCTTATCTTCTCTTTGCAGAACGAATGAGCAGGAGACTTTCTAAATGAGCATCAAATACTGGAAAACTTTTGATGGCATCTTTTTGATGACATGCTTTTTTCCTGATTGTGACTTATTTCCAGCTGGTTTCACTTTTCGCAAGGCTCAGCAACACACCACTCTGGAGGTGTAACTGCTGGGGGGGCGTCTCAGCGTGGAGCCCATTTGCATCCGGAGGAACATGGGGGCAGTAGGACCACAGTGCCAATATTAGTTTGCTCACGCCCAAGGAAGAGCCCAGGCTGTCCCAGGGGACACGAGTGAGCTCTG
The DNA here is from genome assembly GCA_033628505.1 of Tringa tobata. Lineage (NCBI taxonomy): Eukaryota > Metazoa > Chordata > Aves > Charadriiformes > Scolopacidae > Tringa > Tringa tobata. Next base: position 789,376 of record JAHREE010000295.1, read on the forward strand.
GCAGTCCCAGCCACGCAGCCTCTCCCCAGCACGGCCCTGCCCCTGACAAACCCAGGATGTAACTGGGCAAAGGAACATTGTCCTGTTTTATGGCTGGGAAACAAGGCTGAGAGGCAGAAACAGTTTGCCCAAGGAACATGGTAGAGCCAAATGCTGAATTCAGGGTTTCTAACTCTCTTTCTGCTCCCTCTGACACAGGCTCGCCTTTCCTACTGGTCTCAGGGCCGCTGCTTGGAAGGGGGGCACACAGGGGAGAGCTGTGATTTCAGCCCTATTCAGTGGCAGAGGGATCCTTTATGCTTCCACGTAGGCAGACAGTGCACAATATAACCCCTTTGGCCCCTTTTTTCCCCATCTCTCTTTGGTACAGAGCAGAACCCTCCGTGCAGTCCGTTGCCCGTGGCAGGGAGCAGCTCAAACAAAAGAGTTCGTGTCAGAGGATTTTATTTCCACTTCAGCATTTCAGATTTCCAAGAGCCTCCAAAACACAGTGCTGCAGTGTCTGTGAGTGCGCATGAATTGAACATCTGGTAAAGGTTAGGGTCAAACATATAAATGGGGGAAGCACAGCACATTTCATTAAAATACTCAATCTGTGACGTCAATTGAACTGATCAAGCCCTTCTGGGTTGCAGTTAGGGAACCATTAACTTTATCCAGTGGAGAGTGTTTATATGGAAAATATGAGACCAGGAAGTTTCTCCTGATTGTGATATTAAGGCTATCAAAGGAGCTTGCTCTCCCCCTTTTTTTTTAATAATCTCTACATGTTGCTTTTCCACCCTGTTACCATAACACCAGCCTCTTCCCTGGCCCCTGCAGGGCGCTACTTGCCAATCTCCTCACCAGCTGAGCTGCTGTTGCTGCCTTCTGCTTCTCATGGACTTGGATGTCACGGGAGTCTGTGGAACCGCTCTCAGTTGTCCCATTTTGCAGGGAGCTGTGCAAGACGGCTTCCTACCACACGTGCACAGGTTGGCCATAGTCCAAAGTACACTTGGAAGAATTAAGATTAGGTTTAGAATTGTAATAAAAAATAGCTTCCATGGGAACAAAATTTCTGCCGTTGCAGTTGTTTAAAAATCAAGACAGTATGTCTACATGGACATAAAATATCAGGGAATTGACGTGTGACACCCCGATGTCCTCACAGAGCACTTACTGTTGTTGGTCTTATGCATAAAACATTAAAGGTTTTACATTTTTCTCCAGAAATTCTGATTCACTCAAAGCCTGTTTGGTCCCTGCCAGGCAAGTAGGGGTCTTGATTTCTGTGTTCCAGGGAAAAAAAAAAAAAAAAAAAAAGCTGCCATTGAATGACTTGATTGCAGTGTCTGGTTCTTGGAAATCTGAGCAGCAGTAAAACTGGAAGCATTCATTATGTGTCCAGGGAAACCTCCCCCCTCACCAGCTCCTCCTCATTGCGCTGCAGCCCAGCCATGCTATGGAGATGGCTGTGCCACCAGGACATGTGGCTCTATTTGACTTGTGGATGTTCATGGTTGAGCTTTTTAAGTTACTGTGATGGCACCAGGGTAGGTGGTACCTCCTGAAGGACAGATGGCACTTCATGCTGGTACCTCCCTAGACCCAGACATCTGCCTTTGGGGATTGTGTGCTATGGATCTTCCTCTCTTGGACCTCTCCTGCAGGTCTTTTCCCAGGAGAGGACCAGCACGCTCAGCATGTTCAAGGCAACAGGGCTGGAAAAGGCTGGGGCAAACAACTGCTTTCTGACTACGTCTGAGCAGGGCAGAAAGGGTTACACTACTGGCTGGGTGTATTTTTTTGGCTGGCTGCCATTTGCTCACAGCTACAGGTTATGCACCTTGATCCCAAAGACTAAAGTCTTTTGGTGAGTCCTAAAATATCTGCGAGAGCTCTGCAGCTGTCTGGGGTGGGACCACCCATTTAGAACAGTGCAAGATAGGCCTCTCTCTATATTCCCACAGAGAAGGGTCCTGACCATATTCCAAGAAAAACAAAATTAGGAAAGAAGAATCTCCTTCCTTTTTGCTTCCCGGGGTATTTGGTGAACAAAGAGGAGGATGAGGGAGAACAGGACCTGGGACTGGGAACAGGTGAATTTCTCCCTCCTCCCTTCTCCCGGTGACTTAACAGCTCCTGGTATCCTGCAGCCAGGCATGGATTTCATGACTAAGTGTTACAGTCACATGTGAAATTTGGGGCTGTAGTAGGAATTGAGCTTCTATGTTCTGGATCCATCCATTTGAGTTTCAATCTCCTTTTAGACAGTCCCTTATGTCCTCCTTAGCTTTTCTGATGTCTGTCTATGAGGAAGGGAGTTTAATTCCTTGTCTTAAATCCTGGGTTTATTTTTCTGTTGCTGAAGTCTTTTTCTGAGATTCTCATACCTTAAAGAGGTAATCAAATCTCACCCGCTGCACACACCTTGTCAATGTTAGTCATGGGCCAGTTTGGCCTTGGATTTCATGCAGAAAGGCCTCCAAAGCAAACTCTTCCTCCTTAAAGAAGGGACCTCCCTGCAGGTGGGCTTTTTTCTTTTTTTCTGCTTTTTAAACTTGAAAGAGCTTTTGTTTAACTTCTGAGCAAGCCCTTTGCTTTCAGTGACCTGATCTCAGGCACACAAACCAGCTGGGAAAACAAGAGAGTTGTAAAAGCAGCAGTTCAGCACAGACATGGCTGAAACCATGAGGAAAATGGGTTTCTTGCCATGCAACTGGGTGGTCCACATGGAGCCTGAGTGTTGTGCTGAGTCTTGTGAAACTTAACACACCTCTGAGCACAAATATCTTCTCTGCAGATCGGGCATCTCATTTACCTCCCGTTACATCACAAGACTTTTCTTAAAGCCATGTGCTGCTGCTTTAAAACTCTGCCCTTTGTGAAGCTGAAGGACGAGTACTGGGGGATGGCTACTGATTTCTGCCTGAGCCGTGAGGATTTCTGGCTTCTTAGGAGGTTTCAGCCATGGATCTCAAAACCACACTTTGGTGTGAATCCAGTCCAAAGGGATGGCTTTCTTCAGTCAACCTCTAATGGCAGCAGTTGCAGATATTGCCACAGAAGACCTGGGGATGTAACACACCCAGGTGTCACTGAGCACTGGTGGCCTGAGCTTGCGATGGCCTTCAGCACAGCCGATCTGGCTCTCTGCCACCCCCGTGGAGCAGCACACCCCTTCCTTGCTGTCCTGTGGTCACCTTGCCTCCAAGCACTCCGGCCACAGATCAGTCCCAGCACGTGTTGTCTCAGCCCTTCTCCTTCCCTGCTCCTCCAACAGCAGGGGTAAGGCAGGATTGTCGGGGGGAGACTGACCCCTGCCCTTGGAAACAACCATCTCAAACATGTACTTAACAGAAAGGAGAAGGGATCTTGGGGATCTCTAGAAAGTGGTGGGATGTATGGAAAGCCCCAAAGCAAAATTGCCGTATCTGTGAAAAAGATACATCCTCTATGCTTTTTCCATGTGAATCTGACCTTTAAATCCTTAACACTTACAGACACACACTCTCGTGCAAGTGACCCATTCCCTTTGTCATTGAAGAACTGTCCATGTCTACTATTTGGGGTTCTTGTACACTGCTTTGTGGTTCCAGGCCCTGCAGTTGTGGTTGGGGTTGGGATAACACACCAGCATGGGTCATTCTAGACCTCTGTGTGTCTCCCTTGAAACAGTGTCTGGGGCAGATGGGCAGCTCCTCTCCCCTTACCACATCTGGGAAGCCTGAGCATCCATTTGATGAGGCAAGACACAAACCTTATTTTCAAAAACATCTATGTGAAGCTCTTGAGGTCATGATCCAGGATGGGTCAGCCAATGTGCTGTTTAAAAAGCATTACAGTATTCAAAATGAAATAATTTTTCTCCTTTGAATCCTGGCGGTCAACTGAAGTGCTTCCAGATCAGAGCCAACTGTTTGAAATTGGATATTTAATTTGTTTTGTGTAGTTTAGCACTGAGTCTCCATGTTGTCTCAGCAAAAAAATAAATAAATAACAAAATCTTTCAAAGTCAAAAGGATTTACCAAGCTTGAGAATATTATTTTGCACTCTAATTAGCTGTCAGAATAAGAATGAAATAAGAATGAAAACACTTAGCTACACTTAGTTTATTGAGGTTCTGCTCAAACCAGGACAATACTGATGGTGGAGTTCAGACTTTTCACTATCAAGGAGGCTCAGCCATCACTGCCCAGATGTAGCCCTCATGTTAACTGAGGTGTGATCAGTGAAGTGACACCAGAGAGGAGGTTGACATGTACCAGTCTCACATCACGCAAAGTTTTCCTTTGATTTGGTTATGCCTTTGCACTGATTTGGTTCATGTGGGCTGCAGCTGCTGGGCTGCTGGAATGCATGATCGACTCACTGTCAAAGATGACAGATAGCTAACAATTTGACTAGAGCATCTCTGTTCCAAGGGATTATTATTATCTGAGGATAACTGTGACCAAGAGCCACTAAATATTAGACAAAAGACAGGTTTGTTATATTAAATTGAAACTGGACATCCTTATACAGTGTAGCACTAAGGCCAAGAGCACAAATTGCTGTATCACCCTCCCTTTTCACAGGATGACCTACCTCTGACACAAATGGTGGGTTTAATGCCTGGAGGATTTAAAACTTAAGCTCTCAAAATTTCCTCTTTGGCCACCTTTGCTATGTGAAGATTAAGTGTGCTGCTAACCAAAAGAAGTTCCTGAGCAATTGGTAAAAATATTGAAATCATACTTAGAATGTTGTGAATTTGTGTCAATTTTCCTTCTGATTTGTCTCTACTGAATGACCCATTTCACAGTTAAGTGCTACCAGGTAGTTAATTACTTACTTGAAAGCATGAAGAGAAGTCATTTTATTCACACGTGCATCAAGTTGGCCATCTGCTTGATCTGGCAAACCAAGACCTCAGCAGTCACTTGGAGACAGGAAACAAAATAGCATTTCCATACAAGTTCTTCAGCAGGAAAGTAAAAGTAAATGCCAGTGAGAACAGGCATGAGCCTCTGGCTGCAACCAGAGCAACTGAGGGACCTCAGAGAGGAGGATGTACGCACCTGCATGGCTCTATCCTTATGTGCTTCCCCATTTTGGAAGCAGTATATTAACTTGTGGGCGGATGTAGTCATCTGGTGATGATTTTGTGGGGTCATAATTTTTTTTTTTTTTTGATCTTTACATTTCATCTTCAGTTCCAGACTGGAGCGGATCTCAGTTGTGGAATTTGTGTCATACCAATATATGAAAGTGTTAATATTGCCATTTTCAGGGAAAAGCAACCTGAAGTACCAGTGAAGAGCTCAACTAGATTTCAGAACAGAACAGTATTTTGGCAGGTGTTATCACAAAGGGGGTCTGTAGAGCATCCCAGGGGTTTTGGTTAGCTGGGCTCGGCTCCACAGCTCTGGGGAAAGCTTGGATCAAACAAGTCCTCATTTCATATTCTGCTTGTGAACATTTTTATGGTCACCTTCCCACCACCCTGACTTCCACTTCAGTGGAAGGCTTTTTGGTCAGTTGAAGGATACGTTTGACTTGAGTTGAGCTAAGTTTTTGCTAAGAGAGATTGAAGCACATTGACAGGAACAGAATGAAACAAGTATGTTATTAATTAACAGTAACAAGATGTCCAAAGAATGACATCAAGACTTGACTGAAGCTAAGCCTACAGTGATACACAAAGAAGACAGATAGGAACCGCAGAGGAAGCCAAAAAGGAACAATACAGCAATGATAAGATAGTGACTGGGAGAGAACAATGCAAAAATGATTGGGGGTAAATTTGCAGCAGAAAACAGTGCCTGGTGCCAAGAAAGAAACCCGAGGAACATGGCAGGACTGACTGCAGTATAACTGATGGGTCTAGACAAGAGCGAGAGCCCAAGTGTCAGGAGCAAGGCTGGAAGGAGATCAGAGGCCCAAACCTCCTAACAGCATGGGGACGTGGTTCCCTCCTCATCAGAGACAAAAAATTCCCAGGAGAACTCCCTTGCTGCGGACTGGAGTCCCGCATTTGTCCGAGGGAATACAAAATTAAAAGGTGGGTGTGGAAGAAGGAGAAAGAGAAAAAAAAAGCCTGGTGGTAAACAGAGTGGAAGTGGGTGAGGCAGGGGAACAGGATTCGGTTCAGACTGACACATCAGTTATTTATTACTGTTTGTATCCCGATATCTTACATCTCAAAAGGAAGGCAAAGGCTTTGTCCTCGAGGCCCGGTTATCTGCGCCCGAGGGCGGCTGGCAGCGGCGTGGTTCCCGTGACGAGGGACCACGTCCCTGCGATGGAGGTGGCGCCAGGCTGACCTTGTGTGTCGGCCACGAGGTGTGGTGACGGGAACTGCGTTGACCATGAGGTGTGGTGATGGGAACGGGAGCTCGGGGCGCTGGGTTGGTGATGGGCTGCTGTCACATTTAACCTTTCCCCGTGGGCAAATGAACTGAAAGAATTGTGGGTTGCTGTGAAGGAGGGAAAAGAGAGGTGACAGCACTGATTAGGTTTGAACATTGTGGGAACGGCACAGTTCAAGGAGGCCATCTCTACTCAGCAAAACATGTAGGCATGTGCTTAGCTGCAGGCATTGAACAAGTCCTGCAGCCTTGACTGAGGATTAGGTATAAGCCTTTTCTGTTTTTCTGAATTAAACTGATGATTTAAAAACTTTGCAAACTTGAAATCAGGGACAGCAAAGCCACTCTTGCTCTATTTTTCGTATTTGTTCCCAGAGGCTTGTTGGCAAAAGTGTACACTGTGTACTTTTACAAAAGAAATCTAGGACATAATTATTTGAATAGAGAGCTATATGTGATAAAAATCTGTTTATACCACAACATCTCCAGCCAAATGATTGACGTATACATTTCTGTCCTCCCATTGATGTAACTTTTCAATTTCCTGTTGATGTCTAAGCTTGATTTATTTTTCCATTTATTTGGGTTTTACAAAGAGCACTAAGAGCTTGGCACTTGGGTCTCTCTTTTTTCAACAGTTCAACCCTCTTAGTCCTCCATCGCTTCATTGTTTCTGCAAACAATGAAAAAGAGAGATGGAAAGAACAGCTGTGAACAGCTGGTTTGTTCACCAGGTGTCTGACTGGTATTCAAGTATCCTCTTCCGAGGGAGGCCTGGATTCCCTGAAAAAACCTAAAAAAGCTAAATTCAGAGTTCACTTTATTTGCTGCCTTCACACATGATGTGACACAGATTTGCAGACATCCTAGTGAGGAGCCTGAAAAATCAAAACAAACAAGAAAAGCTGCTTCAGGAAACCTCAGATTTTTTTCTCTCTGGTTGTACTCCAGCTGAATTGAGCTGAGAGCTCTGCATAACCTACTTAGGCATATTTTGCCACATTATTTTTAGAGAATCCTTCCTCTTTTCATTAACCAAATCCTCTCTGTCTTTCTTCACCCGCCATTGTACTCAACAAGGCAGCGGTCAGGAGTTAGAGCTAGAGACCAGTGGTTTTCAAGGGCCACCACGACCGTGGTGACTCTTACATTTTATTCTGCCTGTGAACCTGCACACTTGGGCAAAGAGCTCATAAAAGTCCTCTGGTTGCTTGAAAAGTAGCTACGTACTGCCAGTTGTCCCAAGGTAGCGAAGTCTTGAAAGCAAATCAAGAAAACGCAGATTGAATTCAGGAGCAAAACTGATTTATTGCCCGTGGATTTGTAACGTGATCACACCAGGGCTCAAACACGCCCCAGGAATAGTGATGTATTCCTTACATCCCACCCCATGGGGGCTTATTCAAGGCAAACAGAAAGAGAGGCAAACATATGTATGCCACCCCGAGGAAAGACGTACAGGTTTTGTGGAACAGAACCAGTTCCCTGTTCAACAGCTCTGTCTGCAATGGCAAAAAATGATTTGCAGCACTGCCAAGAGCTGGAGCCTTCAGTTCCTCACCATCCCTCTCTCAGCCCGGGTACTGGAGTTTCTCCTGTAGCTCTTTAGTACCTGTTTTTTCTGGGAGGTCACCAAAGGGTGCTAGTGCCCATTTTCCTCTTCCAGGCTGCAGTTGTGCCAGTAAAGTAGTTACTGTCCCCAGCACACCTGTGTGCACCTAAATCCATCCCAATTCAGCAAAGCATACAAGCATTTACTTCAGTGCCAGGGAAATAAGGGAAGTGTGTCCTTGAAGACTTGACTAACTAAACTAACTTAACTAACTAGAGTTATTTGTGCATCAGCAAGTCAGAACAGTGCAAAGGATGGATAGTTTATATAGTGTAATTTTGAGTTTGATAGTAAACTCAGATGGCATAAGCAAAAGGAGATTCATTGAATTTAATGCAACCACATCTATATCACTTTGATTTGATATCTGCATTATCTTGATTAGCTCTTGCAGAAGAGCGAGCAGCCCAGCTCCAGCAGAATCAAAACCCAATTTGAGTCTAATTTACCCATATGTGACCCATTCCAGGAGACTTGCATTCCATATCAAACATTTTAATTTTCCTCCTCCTGTTTTTAAGTCATTTCACCATGAATAATGAGACAACATTTACATTTGCATATGCTTCTCAAGCAGCCAAGGACAAGTGGACTGACTAAACAGCATGTCAAACTGGATTTGCCACAGTTGAGGTCTCATTGAAAAGTTACCTAGAGATGAAAAATAAGCATGTTCCCTTTCTTCAGGTATGAATCCTCTATAAGTGCTCACCCTACACAGTAGCACTGACTAAAATGCACCCACGCTCTGTTGATATCAGCCCAGTTACGTTGATAAAGTTATAGAGATCTATCTCATGTGAAGATTTGGACCACTTCTAAAATCAAGTCATGGGTTTTACTTTTTACATCAAATCTGTCTCTGTGGTTAACAAAATAGGCAATTAAACTTTAAACTATTCTATGTGAATGTTCAGCATCATTTGAACTACACCCTACAGGTGAATTACACCCTACACACTACTGAATTATACCCTAAGGGTCTGCTGCCCTATTGTCACATCTCATGAACCCACTGGCCAGTGTTGAGCTCTCCAACCCCTCAGTCCCTTTGTCATGCATCATCCTGGACTTGTGCACACTCCTCTATAGGAAAATGAATGTTTTGCTTGCAAAATCCATACCCAAAGCAAATGGTACAGCACAAAATCAGATCCTTTTGGGTTTTGTTTCGTGCAGCACCAAATGGAGCCAATCCTGATGCCAGCAGCGCCCTCTGGCAGGGAGCTCGGGTAAACACCAGCACCCCATTTCTGTTTGATACATCTCAGCTGGGCCATGGGTTTGAGGGATACATCTCACCTGGAGCCCTGAGACAAAGAAAAAGCAATCAGAAAAAGAGCTGATCAGCATCTGCCACCTCATGGCAACTGGTTTTATTTTACAGAGGACCAGATCCTCTCCAGCTGAGGCTTTTCTAGTAAATTGATTTGCAGATAGAGGAAATGGGATTTAAGTCAGTATGTTGGGTGTAAAGGGTTGTAGGTGAGGAGTGTTGTTGTAGTTGTGCTGTCTGAGCTTTTGGAGGAGAGGAGCTGGAGATGTGCAGGCAATATTCATGAGCAATGCTTAACACGGTAAGGCTTCAGTTTTTGTTTTGTGTTCCTGGCTTTTTTTTTTCAATATGGTTCAGGATATGCTTAACCTCAAATACCAGCTGTCTCTCTCACCTCTGTAGCACTATTCATAGTCTCAAAGTCAGATGTTTTGCTGCCTGGTGTATTTGTGGGTTTAGGGTCCCAGGAGGGAACTGCAACACAAATGACTAAATAGACTAGTTCTGCATTGTAATCACTATTTTCAATTTTTCCTTTGTGAACTTCCATTCCTTTCTCAAAAGCAGCCTTTTTAATAGCTGTTTTCTAATGCTGTAGAGATCAAATAGATAATAAATGCACCTCTGAAGTGGGAAATGGTTTAAACGCTGTGCTCAAATGCTGCTGAGAAAGAGCCATGGATAAACCCTGAACAGTAAGAGTGAAAGCTCCTTTCCCTCTTCAGATCCTGACAAAGGAGTGACACCATTGACCAAAAGAGCTTTATAAAGCAGAGGTATCCTTCCTTATAAGCGATGCTAGAGGAATTCTCAGAGGGATTTGCTTGTGCTGCCCGTGATCCTCCAATGCCACCTGCCGGGTGCAGCCCAGCAGCTCCCCGCCGCTCCCCGGGAGTGTGGATGCTCCCATCAGGAGAGCAACAGCACCTTCCTGTGGTCAAACCCCAATTAGACACGTGGAACGCGGCGGCGATTAGCTAATGAAAGGGGCCTGTAGGAGGAAAGAGCGGCATAAAGCCGTGGTATTGCCTTGTCCAACCTGCCTGGGTTGCTGTGGTTTAGGTGTTCGGTGCGGTCCCGTGTGCTCCTGGGCTCCTGTCCCTTGTGATTTTCAGTTGGACTGGTCAATTCCAGTCTGCTTTCACCAAAGTTCTCAAATACATTAAATTCCTTCCTGCACTATGTAAAGGAGGCAGCCTGGGCGAGCAGTTCTTTGCAGAACAGGCTGCTGCTCTACCCAGAGTAAGGGAGGGGGTCCAGGGCCTCTTCCACCCCAGCAGAGTGGTGGCAAGGAGGAAGGCAAGACCCCAAAAGCCACAGGCTAAGCACACTTGTGTATGTCCCCTTTATGAATACCAAAAGCTGTTCAAGCAGGTGTTTGTAGCACCCCAGAGATGTCCCCAGGGAGGAGCTCAGTGGCTGTGTTTCTGCATAGCAAATCTGCTTTCATTGGATTTGCCCATAGCATTTAAAATTTGGGCTGTAGGTATTGGAGTAACCAGAGTTTGATTCCTAATCACACTGGGTTTCTCCTCAGAGCCCTTAAATCTCTGCAGTTTGCCTTAAGTTATGACTTCTTCTATGAGGAAGGCGATGGACTTGGGCAGCTGCCTGCAGCCTCTAAGCGTCCACCTTCCCTGTCCTGAGCTGCAGAGGCAAGGCAGGACATCATCCAGGAGGTAGATCTGTCTCTTCAGGTACCCTGTCTCGGACCATTTGTTATTGTGTTTGAAATGTGCTGGGATTGCTGCCATCTGTATTCCCCTTGTTCATGCTGCACCAGGATTCAAGAGATTTATTTCCTAGGGGCTATTTTTAGCAATGACACCGCAGTTAAGCCAATCGAGCCTGGCAGTGATGGCTGGGTCGCAGCTCCAAGGTGCTGCGGGCTGGAATCAGGCAGGTTGAGCAGCATCTTATGCAGCACACGAGGTTCTGGCTACTCAGGATCCATCTGGGAAGCACCAGGATCAGAAACTGCTTTTTGCTTTCATATGGCCAAGTCCAGCAGAGCCAGGCCCCTTTTGGATATTCCTCTGTCTAAATCCATCTCAATGCATTGTCTGATGGGTCACTCTTCTGAGCTGCTGTGTCTTGGATCTGCCAGACAAAACGCTTGTGTGATTATCCCTTACCTCCTATAGTCAAGAAGAGCCGGCACAGCAGGGACCTATTATTTAACTCCTGAGTTAGATAAGAAGATGCTCTAGTCTGTCACAGACTGATTTCTTTTCTTCAGCCATTGTCTGTAATCCCTTTGCTACTTGTGCTGTAGTTGCTCTCAAAACAGAGCACTTGTAGCTCTCTCCCACTAGAACCTCTTCCCAAGACTTTCCTTTTAAAATCTGATTTTTCTCTGATCATAGAGAAGTTCTTTTCTGTTTTAATAACCTCTGAACTTTTGTACTGTGAAATCCACTATACAATGGCTTCAAGCAAAAATTGTAAAAGATATGTAATTTTGTTATGTGCATTTTATTCCCTCATTGCTCTTCCCAGTTGAACTGGGTTCTTACAGAAGAAGAGGTGCTTTCTGTCCAGAAGTGTCTATAAATTGAGGTGGACAAAATAAGAGTGTAAAACTGAGAGAAGAATTGAGTGTGGAGTTGGATCGGTGGCAGCTGGTGGCCTTGGGTCTCCACTCAGGAGCTCTGGCCCTTGGGGTAGGTTTTTTGTCAAACATTAAATAATGGAATAGTGGAATAAATAAATAAAAAACAGACTCCAGCTAATCCACTTTTAGGGAATATATGAAAGGGGTTGTGCAACCCACCATCTCTGCCCTGGTACAGCTGATGGCAGAGCTGTTCTGGCCTTTGAAGCAATTATAGCAGAGATAAATTTTGGACACCTGAGGAAAGTGGGTCCCATGGACTATGTCTCGCCTGTCACTGCTGGAGCCAGCCTGCACAAGGCAATGCTTTGCCCTCACCATCAGCCCAGCTCCTGACACTGTTTTGGGAGGCACATGCACAACTTGCTTAGGTTTTTCCCAATCCTCCAAAGCTCCCCAGACTCTCATTTGCCTGGGGGAAATGTGTTCTTGCTCACTGCAGAGCTGGGGGAGCTCTCAGTCCTCCATCAGTGCAGATACAAACAGGGATTTGAACAACTATTTTTAAGAAAAGGGACAGCATGAGGAGGGTGACATGCCAAAGGCTGGAGAGGGGCAGTCAGCCTTGGAGCTGTGGCCACAGGACAGGCAGGAGGGAGCGGTGTGGAGCAGGAGGGACTCTGGGACACTGACCCCAGGAGAATTGCTGGCTTGCTGGAGCAGGGCTCCGCTACAGAAAGCCCCAGTGTGTGTGCAGATGAGGTTCCCAAGGTGGTGTGATGCTACTGCTTGTGGAACAGGGCTGCTGGCAAGTGGTGTTAGACCCTGGCGATCCTCGGATGCAGGAATATCAAACAGTGAATGTCTACAGTCTGGCCTGGATGTGGGCTGGGAGGAGGGAATAAGGAACAGTGTTGGAGCCAAATCTCCTCGAACACTTCAGTTTTCAGTGCACTAACTCCAGATAGAGGTTGCTGTGAGCAGCTCAAGGATGGGGCTCCTGGGAATAAAACAAAAGCATAAATGTGAGATCTCCTTGCTGCAAACCAGGCCCTGGGTACAGCCTTTTTGAAATTATAATATATTTTAATATATTTTCATTCTAAGGCAGCGTTTTGAGAAGCTGAGGAAATGTAGAAACATTAAGGCTTTTTTCCTCTGCAAAAGAGCAAGTCTGCAGCAACACAGAAGGTGGTGCACTAATCTAGTCTCTGTTTCTAAATTTAAAAAAAAGTTCTCCTAAAAGCTGGCATGATGCCTATCTAAATTAAACACTTAATGTCATGTATCTCCCAGCTGCAATATTAGACAGAAATCTGAAACTGGGCTGTTAGCCTGGAGGACTTTAGAGGAGACAATTCAGGTTTGGCAAACTTGCTGGCACTAAATAAACACAAGGGAGAAAAAAAATCCCCTAAACTTTCTTTTGCAAGCATAGTCCTGAGATTTCAGAATCCAGGCTGCCATCTGAGGACTAGTTTAAAAGACTTAAACAAATGTAAAATCTCCTATCTCTCTCAACACATGAACTATATAGTATTTACTGCTTTGACACTAATTTTTTTTTAGTGGAACACGATTGAAATTTAAGACCATAAAGCCTATTGCCTTTCAAAGGTGCTCACGCTTCTGAGGTATTTCAAAAGACTTCCAGTTTCCTAGTGAGCAAGATCCCACCTCTGATCGTCATTGCTTTGGAGGGGAAGTGCATAATCAAAAGCCTTAGCCAGTCTTGAAAAATCTCCTCTAAACTGCATTGAACAGCCAAATGCCTGGTCGTCTTCAGACATGGCATGTGATATGCAGCAGGCATACAGTGTGAGGGTCACACAAATGTTCTGCAGGGTTCCCCCCTCCCTGCTGAGCGTGACTCCTGCGATGCCAGGCTTGGGATTACCTCTCAGTACAAACTTCTCGGCTAAGGAGAGCCAGGAGGGCAGACGGTGGAGGATGCAGATGATGTTGGCCTTAAAACGAGTGGCATGTGTCGAGGTCTGCGGCAGCAGGATGGCCCCATGACATATTTCTTACTCGCAGCTTAGACGCGCCGGATCGGATTCCCGCTGACACGTAAAGCCCTTTTCCACAGCTCTGGCAGCGCTAAGAGCTGGGACAGTCTAATCTCTTCCTAAAACCCTCCTGTGCTGTAATGCTGACCAAAACCTTGGAGTTTTGTGTGGAAGCGGCGAGCATGCTGACATGGGGTCTGTGGTGCTTGGCAGCATCACCTCCTGCCCTTCCCGTCTGCTTTCCTGGTATCTTATATGCTGGTAGATCTTTTTTTGGGAGGGGGGTGGTCTCTCTAGCACAGTTTCCTAGGGAAACAAGCAAGCACCGCGTGGGCAGTGTGTGGCAGCGATATGTGTGCCCATACTCGCTCCTCAGCTTCAGAGATGTAAACCTGGAAAACACAAAAAGTACTTGCAGGTGTTACGGCTGGCCAGCCTGGCGCTGCTCACAGGCAGGGGACAGACAATTTCACCTTTTCTTTTAGAAAGCAGAGTGTCCACATAGGAAAAAGAAATTGGTGGTGCTCAGGCTACAGAAATGCTCTAGTTGTGTTGCGCCCGCTCGTATGTAGGAGACTGGAAGGGGACAGAGCAGCCTGTGGAAGCAGGCTCCTGCAGCTCAGTGTGTGTAAGGACTGGCTGGGCAGCATGTGGTACGGTGCTGTGACGTGTACCACTAATCCTGATATGGAAGTGGGTAATAAAAATCTTTAATTCGCTTTAAAAGCCCTTCTATAGCATGGGGGCAGGGCAAAAAGGTCTTAGTCGAAATCAGAATCAGGCTCATTAGGTTTTGAGAAGTTACTTTTCAAATGGCTTTTTCCCTCATTTATTTCTGTATTCACTTACTAATTACACAGCTCAGTTTTCTTCAGTCCCCAAACCCGCTTGTAGAAGGGAGGCTCTGCAAAATGCCCTTAGAGGAAACCCAGTTTGGTACCTGCCCGTCAAGGAAAGAGATAGTCTCTGAGCAAGGGGGGTGTTTTCCTGTCAATATAGCATTCAAATTTAGCTTCTGCCACTGTAGGCAACGTGGCATTAAAAGAAGGAGCTTAAGTTATTAAACTGAGCTGCTTTAATCATCCAGTTCGGGAAAATCCATTGCTACAGGAGACCTGAGGATTAATGTATTTTTACCGCAAAGCCAATACATCTATTCTGATCAGTTAGCTGTCGCTCACTCGTGCATATGAAACTTCATTCTCTGGGTTTGCACTCAATAGTATGGGACCAAATGGAGTTTTATTTGGAGATTGACCCTGTTACCTTGAATCTCATCATTCTGGTAGCAAGTTATGTTATTTTGCTTCTGGTTTTCCTGATCTCCTGCGTGCTCTATGACTGCAGGGGGAAGGATCCCAGCAAGGAATATGCTCCTGAGGTCCCTGCAGACACCCAGCCTCCAATCCGGCTGGTGGTGATGCAGCAAGGCTCCCCCGGCACCCGCTGGGCAAAGGGGCTCGTCTCTGCCTACGAAAACTCCTCCGACCTGCCGGGGAAAAGGACTACTGTTGTGTAAGGGGACCCTGCCTCGGAGCTCTGGTTTCTGCCGCTCAGCTTGCCTCGTCTGCTATGTTTACTCTCCGTTTGCAAAAGGATAACGCGTTCACAAGGTAAGTGGAGACGCCGCTTTATTTGATACGGTGCCATTGCCAAGGGGGTCATTTTATGTTCAGCCGTGTTCTGCTTTGATATAGGCTTGCGGTCCTGCCTGCCATCCATAACGAGAGTAATTTCCATTGACGCTGCTGCTGCCTTGCAGCCCACTGGCAGTGGGAAGCAGTGACGCTGTGATCCACCCAGGCACTGAAGAAGGGCCTTGGTTTAATCTTGAGTTGTGCTCGGTACCGTTATTTTTGCAGGAACATAGTTTTGTTCAAAGCATCCCACCTCTGGTAGGCTGAGCCATGCTGCCCTGCAGCCTTGGCACATCTTCCTCAGCCGACAGAGCACAAATGACCTTGGTAGGGTGTTTATCTCTCCAGTGAGAAAAGAAACGCTAAGGATTTTAAAAGGATAGAGATAGTGCCTTTCTGACAGAAGCCAGCTGCTGCTCCCATCAGAATTTAATACCTTCCATGTTGTCTGTAGGCTCCCCAGAGGGCAGTGCCAAGGCAGGCTTGGCACTTACTTTCCATAGGTAGAACATGAGCTCTCCTCTACGGGGCAGAGTACCCCTTGCCCCACACAAATTCCCTGATGGGATACAATATGCTTCCTGGAAAAGCTGGGTACAGTGCCTCCTGCCCAAGGCAAAGTGTGGACCAGGGCAGATTTACCAGTAACGTAATACGTGTGAGTCATCGCTGCCGTCTGCCCCACTGAAACACCAATTTCTGCAGCAAGTGTGACCTGTGTCCTGGCTTTCAGTCTGTGTCTCCATGAGTCTGACCCTGCCTCTGGCCCCGAGCCTTCCTTCAGCTCCATCATGTTCCAGCTGGGCCACATGAAGGCTGTTATTGTACCTCCAGTAAATCTAATGTTATCTGTGTCAGGTCCTGTTATTCTTCCCCTAATTGGGGAGCTATAAGACAAACAGCTTTTTGGCTAACACATTCCTTCTGCATCTTGCTGTTTTTCCCCCCTGTTGGTGCTTGATAGACTTCAAGTTCACATCTCCTGGAAGAAAGGGAAATGTTTTCTTTGTCCTCCAGGTGAAGGCCAAAGGGACAGAGACAAGATGTTGATCTCGTAGCCACAGAAGTGGCTGCAGTGCTAGGTAGCTGGTCCTGAGCACAAGCAGCTTGGGTCCTGCTTGTCCCATCAGCCTGCGCTGCAGAACCCACCTCAGAACCTGGGGAGACACTGCCCGGGTTGGTACCCGCTGTGTTCTATGTTGGCAGAGGCACTTTGTCACTTGTGACCAAACCAGCTTTAAAACTAATTTGGCTGATGGGAATTTGTGGCTTGAGTTGGTTTGTTCTACCCAGAAATGTCCGTGATTCAGCAAAAAAACGAAATCTCTTTTCTGAAATTCCAAGATGGGATGCTTAATGCCAGGTTGTTGTGTCCCTCTAGATAGTGCTTGAATTACTGGGTATGGTACTCTTTAACTGATGTATTTTAACTGGTTATTAAGGAAAAAATAGCACTGGACTCACAGTGTTGCAGGCGTCTGTCCCATATGCTATTTTACATCATCTTGATGCAAAGTACCTGCAGTCCTACAGAAAGCTTTAGTAAACACGGTGAGATTTATTACCTGTCTGCGTCAGGTGTCAGGGATGACTCACTGGACACAGTGGTCCTAATGTCTTCAGGATGTGCATTTTAAATACTTCCAGAAATAAACTGCAGCGAATTCAAACCACAGTTGAACAAAGCTGTCGGCTGGATTGCATGGTGTGTACTCCAGCTGGGTAGTAACCGGCTGCCTGTGCTACAGCCCTAGATGTGCTGATTTATGCATCAGCCAGCAGAGCATCCTGGCACTGGCAAAGAAATCTCGAGATATGAAGTACCTTTTTTATTTTTCTGTATTTTATTTAAAAGCAGCCAGAATGGTTAGTGGTTTTTCTTTTGGTTTCTGAGTCTTTAAGAGTGAACCCAGGCTTTGTTTGCAAGTTGTCCTTTGCACCCCCGTGAGTTACAGGTACGCCTGGCTATGGAAGGAAGGCAGAATTGGAAGGAAGGCTCCTGAGAGCTGGGTGCTTGAGTAAAACCCATGATGTTATGAAACTGATAATAAATCAGAAGTTGGTGGCCTGATCCTCTGCCGCATATTGTACTGAAATAATTATGTTGAATGTCTTGTTTTGGTTATTTAGCACTCAAGAAGTGCAATTAGCTAACTGCAAGTTATAGCTGCTTTGGCAAAACTTAGTCACTACCAAGCTGCTGGTATGTTATGGCCTCTGTCACCCACACAGGCCTGTGTTATCTTTCCTTGGGCTTTCTTATCTGCCCTATCTTCAGCTTCTAAGCTCTTTAAAGCTTTTTGTGTGTTCATGTATCACCCAACATGTTAGGAGCCTTCTTGGTGATAAGGGATCCTTGGTGTTAGGGAACAGAAATAATAATCTTTGCTAAGAAGACCTTGGGGGGACTGAAAAGAGCTCAAAAATCTCATAAAGAGAGTCTCACAACAGCTGTTTACTTTGTTGATGGTGAGATGTCATAGAAAATGCCATGATGCCAGCAGAGAAGCTCTCCAGTTCTTTAACAAAGGTCATGGAAATAATTTATTTTAATGATACCGTGACATGTCTGCTGTATCTTTGTTACCATGTTTTTCTTATGCAAGTAATACATGCAGAGATAGAGACTTGCAAGGCTATGTTAATAAATACCTTTAGACAGGTGATATTCTCCAGGTAAATAGTTTTCACTGTCAGCAAACCTTTTGTGTATGCCAACCGCAGTCTTTTGGCTGAATGGCAAAGTTGTTGATTTCAATGTGGTCAAGTTTTCTTGCTTAAGCTTTAGGAAGTGGGGCCGTAGTGCTGTGGGAGGTGCTGGGGGGGCTGCAGGCTGGGGAGCCATTCCCAGGGGCATAGGGCTCTCCTGTAAGAAAACTTTTCAGTTGTGATAAAGCTGATGGACTCTGCCCTGAAATGTGGAGGTAAAAGCAGCAAATGAGGCTTTCCTCCTCATAATAGATAGTACTTCTAAGCAGTGGGTAAATTCCCCTTCCAGAAAATGGGAGACTGAAGTACATCAGGACTTTGCCTTCCCAATAGAATAAAACAGCTTTTTTAGCTTTGTCTATACTTGAAGAATACTGGTGTATTAAAGCGGTGAGAGAGCCCTTGGGTACACACAGAGAATTGCAAGTGATCGAGTCACTGTGAGTGAAATTACTGCTTCGTGGAGGCTTCTGCTACCACGCTTCACTTAATGACTGTGGCGGGATTAATGCATGCAAATGGGCTTTTATCAGGCCAAGCTTGCAGGAAATCCCCCTTGAGCTGCATTCCCTCGAGTGCTTGCAGTCTTCTGCCACTTCTTTTGCATCATTGCGAGAAAACGGGTGTGAATATTTTCAGAGCAGCGCAGCCATTTTCCCTAAATTGTGCAGTGTAAAATGCAGATCCCTCGCTGGAATTCAAACAGTATAAAAAGTGTTGTGAGACCGGGCTTTGCCAATAGCTGTACCGAGCAGAACCGAGCGGGGGAGTCCTGCAGAGACTGAGGCGTCCCCTGGAGATGTCTGCAGCATCTTGCGAGCTCTGGTCCACAGCTGGCAGGCTGGGGAGGCGCTGAGAGGTGCACAGCTGCAGGGAACCGGCACTCGGGTGGCTCCTTGCACAACCCCGTAACGGGCTCTGCCATCACTCTTCAGTTGAACGTGGTTTTGTGCCTTGCTTAATCTTAACTGTGCCTACGTAGACATCTGTTTTGCCTAAAGGATTAGGCAGTATTTTAAGGCCTGGATGTCTTGCATAGGAAGGAATACTCTTTTGAAGTAGGTGCCATTTGCAAATGAATAAGGTGTTGGTAAAATTCCCAATTCTGCCCTTGGGTTGTGGGACATCCTTGGGCAGCTCATGTTCCCGCTGCGCTTCGCTCCATGTGAATTTTCTCTGCTCTTCTGCCCTCTGCACTGAGATTTCTCTCTCTTCTTAGATGTTTGTGCAGTTCATGAGGGGGTTACTACAAAACTCTTATGTTTCACTCTATGTACTAACCCCAGTAGGTTCCAAGAAAACGAAATAAAATGTGCTCCAACAAAAAATGGCTGGAGTGGGTGGATCAGAGAAGTTGATGAACAAGCCATGGTAAATCTGGGGAAACCATGGACATTGAGCCTTAAGACACTTGCTTTGGGTGAGCACGTTGGTAATCGTGGCGGTCTGACGGTCTGTAGCTCTGTGGTTTGAAGGGAAGCGAGTGGTGGTGAGAGGATTTATTGCTGTCCTGCAGGAAGCAGGAATTCAGTCTGTGCTGGCTCGCTTTCAATTGGCTTTAGTGCCCTTTTACAGTTACATATTACTGCTACTGTAAAACCGTTATTAAAATGTTTCACAGAAACAACAGGGGAAAAAAAAAACAGATTTCTAGATTTCTCCAACATTAATTCAAGTCCAATGTGTCATTAAATTCACTGAAAATAAATCTTTCATGTGAACTTGTTCCACTGTAAATATACTGTCTAAGCCTTCAGATTTTTTTAAAAAAATCCCTAATAAGTCACCTCATACGAGTAGAGGATTAGTCCAGACAGACTAACCCATATCCACAAGGAAGAATTCCTTCCCATGCAGTGAATTTTTTTGAATTTGAAAAGGGATAAATCTCTCTTTTTCTTTTTTTTATTAGCACGTTGTTCTTAATGTGCAAATGCTCATCCTCTGATAGTGCTAAGTATAGAAGCAGAGTAACGCGTCCAAGTCAAACCCTGTGGCTGTAAGAAGAGCTTAAGAATAGTTTTTACTGCCTAGAACCACATCGCCTTGCGTTATCAGCTATTCTGCTTGCGTGATGCTGGTGCTTTGGTGGGAATGCCAAGAGGTAAGAATTGATACTGGATGTTTAATTGGAAATGCTGTTCTTGCTGCCATGAGCCAACACTGCCGCATGCTTACGGGAGCCTTACAGCCCAGCGTGCCATCTTTTAGACAGATTAAAAACTGCAAGCCCAAGTCTCTCAAGCTACCTTTGCATTTTCTATAAGGCAAAGCATTGACCTGGTCGCGGTCCAGTCCAAGTGACTTTGTGACTCTCCCAAGCGCTTGACTCCCTGTGCTGAATTTGTCCCATCACACAGGACCTGGGTGTTGAAAGCAAATGCATGTGTACAGCTGATGTCCCTAAGTGCCCTAAATGGCTGCATTTCCACCGTGTATGGAATGACAGCCAGGGCTGTAGCGAGGATATGGGCATGAGGAAGGTGTGAAGGATGGGGGAAGGTACACTGGAGTCTGCTGGTGGTTGCTGCTGCCCAGGAGGAAAGCAGGTGGTGGACTCCTGGGGCAGCTGTCAGGACTCTGAGGTAGAGATCTGGTCCTTCATGCTTGAGAGAAAGCTAAATTAATTGTTTATAAATAGATTGCTTTGATGCTCACAGCAGAAATCTATCTAACCTAACAAGAGAAAATCATACCAGAAATATTAAAAATGGGAAAATTGGAATGGCTGCCATCCGTAGCTTCTCTTCCAACTCCTGGTTTTGTCTCCTCGCTCCCTCCTCCTCACGTGTGCTCGTTTCCTTGGAGACGCTGCCGCTTAGTTTCCCTCTCTAATAATGACACTGTTCGACATTAACCTTTCAAAAAGGCATTTCCACCCTAATGTGACAATCTGGGTGCAGTTTTTGGAGGCAGATACTTGTCACAAGTCATCCAAATCCAGCATCTGATGGCCCAGCCCTGGCTGTGGATGGGTCAGTCTCTTCCCGGATCTGCAGCAGATGCTCTGTGTGGGCAATGAAGCTGTGCCCTAGTTTCTCCATCTGTTAATGGCAGTAATAATTGTTACACAACTGGGGTGTTGGGTTCATTTAATTAATATTTATGAAGGAACATGAGATCCTTTCACAGGCGATGCTATAGAGATATTGTTAATTATGAATGGTTATATATTTCTATCTCTTCCAGAGTGCACGGGAGACTTGGACATATTGTTTAAGCACCCACATTTCACACTCCTTCAGTATTGAAGCTTCTTGGGCCCACAATATATCTCTTCATTTCCCTAAAAATACATTGAATTTAACTGCTATTGACTTCAACAGGAGCAAAGAATATAGCCTCAGCATCCACCTCCACTTGTATTAATGATATTGCCTAAATGATTAGTATTTTTGTATAACTTCATTAGGTAATATTTTTCATGGGCTTTTTTTTTTAGATGAACCACTTATTTAAAATAAAATAAATGTACAAATTCAGGCCAATTCTAGGTCTAAACCTTTCAAGAAAGGTGAGGGGAGGCAGCAACCAGGCACATCCTTCCACCTATGCCTTCTTCAAATGACACAGCAGAGCCCCCCCGACGTTCTGAGGGATTAATGTGAGTTGCCTCAATTTTATTGCTGAAAACTGGGCATTCATAAACCAAATCTAATAAGCATAAAGATGGACTGAAAAAAGATCTGTGAATAGCAGCNAAATAAAATGTGCTCCAACAAAAAATGGCTGGAGTGGGTGGATCAGAGAAGTTGATGAACAAGCCATGGTAAATCTGGGGAAACCATGGACATTGAGCCTTAAGACACTTGCTTTGGGTGAGCACTTTGGTCATCGTGGCGGTCTGACGGTCTGTAGCTCTGTGGTTTGAAGGGAACCGAGTGGTGGTGAGAGGATTTATTGCTGTCCTGCAGGAAGCAGGAATTCAGTCTGTGCTGGCTCGCTTTCAATTGGCTTTAGTGCCCTTTTACAGTTACATATTACTGCTACTGTAAAACCGTTATTAAAATGTTTCACAGAAACAACAGGGGAAAAAAACCCCAGATTTCTAGATTTCTCCAACATTAATTCAAGTCCAATGTGTCATTAAATTCACTGAAAATAAATCTTTCATGTGAACTTGTTCCACTGTAAATATACTGTCTAAGCCTTCAGATTTTTTTTAAAAAATCCCTAATAAGTCACCTCATACGAGTAGCGGATTTGTCCAGACAGACTAACCCATATCCACAAGGAAGAATTCCTTCCCATGCAGTGAATTTTTTTGAATTTGAAAAGGGATAAATCTCTTTTTTTTTTTTATTAGCACGTTGTTCTTAATGTGCAAATGCTCATCCTCTGATAGTGCTAAGTATAGAAGCAGAGTAACACGTCCAAGTCAAACCCCGTGGCTGTAAGAAAAGCTTAAGAATAGTTTTTACTGCCTAGAACCACATTGCCTTGCGTTATCAGCTATTCTGCTTGCGTGATGCTGGTGCTTTGGTGGGAATGCCAAGAGGTAAGAATTGATACTGGATGTTTAATTGGAAATGCTGTTCTTGCTGCCATGAGCCAACACTGCCGCATGCTTACGGGAGCCTTACAGCCCAGCGTGCCATCTTTTAGACAGATTAAAAACTGCAAGCCCAAGTCTCTCAAGCTACCTTTGCATTTTCTATAAGGCAAAGCATTGACCTGGTCGTGGTCCAGTCCAAGTGACTTTGTGACTCTCCCAAGCGCTTGACTCCCTGTGCTGAATTTGTCCCATCACACAGGACCTGGGTGTTGAAAGCAAATGCCTGTGTACAGCTGATGTCCCTAAGTGCCCTAAATGGCTGCATTTCCACCGTGTATGAAACGACAGCCAGGGCTGTAGCGAGGATATGGGCATGAGGAAGGTGTGAAGGATGGGGGAAGGTACACTGGAGTCTGCTGGTGGTTGCTGCTGCCCAGGAGGAAAGCAGGTGGTGGACTCCTGGGGCAGCTGTCAGGATGCTGAGGTAGAGATCTGGTCCTTCATGCTTGAGAGAAAGCTAAATTAATTGTTTATAAATAGATTGCTTTGATGCTCACAGCAGAAATCTATCTAACCTAACAAGAGAAAATCATACCAGAAATATTAAAAATGGGAAAATTGGAATGGCTGCCATCCGTAGCTTCTCTTCCAACTCCTGGTTTTGTCTCCTCGCTCCCTCCTCCTCACGTGTGCTCGTTTCCTTGGAGACGCTGCCGCTTAGTTTCCCTCTCTAATAATGACACTGTTCGACATTAACCTTTCAAAAAGGCATTTCCACCCTAATGTGACAATCTGGGTGCAGTTTTTAGAGGCAGATACTTGTCACAAGTCATCCAAATCCAGCATCTGATGGCCCAGCCCTGGCTGTGGATGGGTCAGTCTCTTCCCGGATCTGCAGCAGATGCTCTGTGTGGGCAATGAAGCTGTGCCCTAGTTTCTCCATCTGTTAATGGCAGTAATAATTGTTACACAACTGGGGTGTTGGGTTCATTTAATTAATATTTATGAAGGAACATGAGATCCTTTCACAGGCGATGCTATAGAGATATTGTTAATTATGAATGGTTATATATTTCTATCTCTTCCAGAGTGCACGGGAGACTTGGACATATTGTTTAAGCACCCACATTTCACACTCCTTCAGTATTGAAGCTTCTTGGGCCCACAATATATCTCTTCATTTCCCTAAAAATACATTGAATTTAACTGCTATTGACTTCAACAGGAGCAAAGAATATAGCCTCAGCATCCACCTCCACTTGTATTAATGATATTGCCTAAATGATTAGTATTTTTGTATAACTTCATTAGGTAATATTTTTCATGGGCTTTTTTTTTTAGATGAACCACTTATTTAAAATAAAATAAATGTACAAATTCAGGCCAATTCTAGGTCTAAACCTTTCAAGAAAGGTGAGGGGAGGCAGCAACCAGGCACATCCTTCCACCTATGCCTTCTTCAAATGACACAGCAGAGCCCCCCCGACGTTCTGAGGGATTAATGTGAGTTGCCTCAATTTTATTGCTGAAAACTGGGCATTCATAAACCAAATCTAATAAGCATAAAGATGGACTGAAAAAAGATCTGTGAATAGCAGCTCTTGATTTAGTGTCTGCACATGCCATGTTCATTGGGTACAGCCACTGCACTGCTCATCCTCCCCAATAACAACAAAAAAGACAGTGCTTGATGGAAGCATATTAATAGTGCTTATTACAGGTGATTTCTTTCCTATTCTCTACATGTTCTTCCCCTCTCAGGAGCATATTAAGCACAGACTTGACGTAAGTCACATACTTGTTTCCTCAAAAAGAGAAAAACTACCTCTTTTCCTTCCAAAAGAAAAGATGGCAGCAGCTTTGGCTTGCTAGAGGAGACACACTTCACCTGTCCTGAGCCTGAAGGACATGTACCCTAGCAGAGAGGAAGGACCTGTCCCAATTCCAGTTGGTTACACGCTTGGGACAGTGCAGGGATGTGGTTTGCTATCTACACAGCTCATGGCAACAATTCCACTGAATCATTTCTCATCAGCCACCAACAGCTCTGCAATTCCCAGCCCTCCAGGCAAAGCACACAGGTTACAATGGCATATAAGGCATGAACCTAGGGACACTAGAGGGAAAGAAAAGCTTTGTACTGAGATGGGAATAGTATTTTATCACTTTTCAGAGCATTACACTGGAAACAGAGTGGTTTAATAATGGGTGGGTGTTTTTATTTCTAGCAAAAACCCTGAGGTAGACATGATTACACCAGGAAAAAGTACTTTGACAATAAGCCTTATTTTGCTTGCTGAAACTATGTGAAACTAGCTTGGAAAATAAGCTCCTTAATTAATTGAACCTCTATTTACAGTTGATGGAGAGAGACTGCTTGTAGGGACATGCCAGCAAGCCTTCTTTAGTGCAAACAAGGCTCTATAAAGCTGCATTTTTATTTATATACATCTGCAGAATTGAAAATCGGGGCAGCACTTGTACAGCCAAGTGTTTTGTCCCTGGGGTATTGAATAGAAGGCAAATCTTTGGCATCAGGAGGCTCTGTGTTTGTTTTGGGAAGGAGAGCTGGCAAGGATCCCAATGCTCGCTCTGAACATCTGAGGAAAAGGCTGGCTGGAAAGAATTATGTCGTGATGCAAACAGGGGAAAGCCAGGAAATTTGAAGCCAGGATAGAGACTCCTACCTTAACTCGTTCTGGCATGGAAAAAATAATTGTGAAGTGTTAACACCGCATCCTTGAGATGCATATTTACAAAACGTGCTGGTGTTTAAGAGTTCCTTGGGAGGATGGAGGGTTTTACCAATTCGTTGCGGTAGAGGCTAAAGAACTGCTTGGATGAGTGGGAGCTTTAAGCCATAACTGGAAGAGAAGATATGGCTCATCATTGTCAAGTCTGTGAGCTTTTTGCAACTGTCTTGGCAGGGTTATTTGGCTTGGGAGGACACATGCTGCACTCCTCTTATTACCTCTGTAGAGTCGAAGGGACAAAGGACCCTTTTTCTTTCCCCCCCAACTAACTTTGTCTCACCAGCATCACAATGTGGCAGATCCTGGGGATTCCCTCCTCTAGTGATTTTGCATTCTCAGTATTACAGAAGTCCAGCTGCTTCTTGGAGTGACAGTTAAACTGCCCTTAGGAGGCTGTAAGGTACTGTCTCCGGCTGGTTAATGGGAAACAGCTCTGCAGATGGACTCGCCGCTCTTCCCCTTTTGCAAACAGAAAATGCTTTGCCTATTTCATCTGCTTAAGGTGAACGTGTGGTTTTATTCCCCTGCCTGTTGGCTCTGTTGGCACGCAGTGGACGAGAGGATGCCCCAGCCCAGCGTACAGCCCCCGAGAGGAGCGGGCAGCTGTGTTTGCAGCAAGAGGGCAAAGAAAGGTTCCAGCGACAGAGGGGGCTGAATGGTACCTGTTAAAGCTTCCCCCAAAGGTTACGGAAGCCTGTCCCACCGGGCAGAGCTTCAAAGCACGGTGACGCTGTGGGGCTGCTGTTTCCTGTTTTGTTTAACAGCTGCTTGGGAGGAGGCAGTTGTGACCCCGGGTCCTCTGCACCCTCTCCGCTGGGAAAGCGCACAGGGTAACCTGGAGTAACAGACACTAGAGAAGCCAGAGCATTCCCATTTTTTGGGAGTAGACATCAAGGCATACTTACTGGATGAAAAGGACGAAGGAAAATGGCTTAAGGCCAGGCCATGCCCTTATCACACAGGGGTGAAGCGCCTCTCTTTGTTTCCACACTTAGCAAAGTCGTGCTCTTACCTGGACTGGACCAGGTCCAGTTTTTTTGCTATGACTTGCTTTCCGGGCAGGTGTACAGCAGCACTCTCACCTGCCTGCTGTGCAGAGGTCACCCTTTGATCTCCAGGTACTTCCCACCCCGCACAGATGAGTGGAGTGAAAGCTGGGTCTCAGCAGCCACCTCCACGTGCTTAGAGGCCAGACCCCTCAGGACGAGCACCCGGACCTCGCTGGGTCTGCAGGAACGCCTGTCCTGAGCAGGGCTGGGCGGGACGTGCTGCCAGAGGCACTGCTCAGAGCCAGAGCCCTGTGTAGTGATGCTGCAGGCCTGGGGCAGCTCCCTGTCACCACATCCTCTTCTGCATAGGGCTTGAAAGCATTCTCTTGGGTCAGGAGCATTTTACATCCCTTGTTTGATTCAAGTGCTGCCCCGTCAGATTAGCTCTGCTCCTACAGGACACCAGCTTTTCTGTCTTAATGGATAAACCTCTGCTGGCCAGATCACGTCCATCTTGAACTTGCAGAATAACCTGCCACAAGGCAACGAGGGCTCAGATAAGCTCTGAGTTCAAAGGGGCACTTTGGGCTTAAAACTCACAGTGTGCCTGGTCGTGACTTTAACCTGGGGTGGGGACAGCAAGCGCCCAAGATGACTGGAGCAGGGCAAGGCTGCCAGACTTTAGAGAGAGAAATAGGTTTGTAGGTGCAGCCCTGGCTGCTGGCACGGCACAGGCTCCTGCAAGGGGCATGTAGCAAAGTCAGAAAATGCTTTAATGTTTTGCCATGGATTTAAAAAATTGAAACAATCATAATGCATATTTCCTAATAAAAGATAATACGGAAAGAAAAGTAACTATACCAGCTTCTTTGGTTGTTATACCCATATTATGTGTAATGCATGCATACACCTACACATGCAGAGACAAATGTCTTTGTGCATGTAATTACAGGTTGTTGTATAAAGATTGCAGGTGCTTCTATATTAACCCTGTATTACAGCATCTTGAATTCAATGCCAAAGTCACCCCAGCTTGATTCTCATTTTTCACCTCACCTTGGATTTCCCTCTTGCTTTTCTCCAGAAGTTCATGGGACAAGGCAGGTGCTTCAACAGTCCATTGCATAAAGCAACCATTGTCCTAAGCACCATCTTTCCGAAAAGCACATTCTGGGATACAGGTTCTGTCCACCCTGTGGACTTTGCATCTCCCCTCAGGTCATTAGTCTTTCCGTGCTCCGGTTTTTTGTTTTGCAGGGCCCAGACTCTGCTACTTGGGTCTCAGGTGTGAACCTGGACCAGCCTCAAATCCGGTGGGCTGTGCTCTGCTCTCCTTTTCCCCACTGCGGGTGGGAGGTTATTCAAGGTAATTCAGTGGGATTTCAGTGGAAATACCCAGGGGGTGACCTGAGTGCAAGTGCAACGCAGGAGAGAAGGTCCAAATTTGCATGGCTACAACCATGATAAATATCTGGCTGTCATGCTTCAGAGCCTGCGTCAAGACATGATTTGGCTGCTGGACGTGCTGCCTGAGCGTTTCTGCCACCCGTCTCTGGTTTCAGGTCGAGCAGCTCTCGGGCTGTCCGTTTTCACACTCCCATTGTTGCTCTTTGTACAGAACGTGACCACTAATTGCTCCAGCTAATTAACAGTTAAAAGACAGTGTCTTGGTCCTCAGACCAACCCATGGATTTGAGGAAGGCTTTCCTGAGAAGCAAAGGCAGTTACAGTTACGAACACCCTGAAGAGCGCGCACCTGGGGGACACGGCATTTCACTTTGTTTTCCTTTCAAGGGCCTCCAGCAACATTTTTTCACAGTCGTCAGTCAGGATGCTTCACAGTGGACAGATGACATTTTTCAAGTGGAGATGGGATGAATGAAATCAAATATTTGTTTCAATTTGGGCTAAAATAATTTGTCTAATCAGACTGTCTTCCTCTGACGTCTGTCCATGAAATACAAAGTGGCGAGCACCAGCGCTGGACTTCCCGCTCCAGTGCCCCCAACAGACTGCGTGTCCTGTTCAGCAGAGATTTCACTGGGTTCCCAGGGCTTTCTTGCGCTATTTCAGATTTGGTCCAGTAACAAAAAGGGCTTCTTTGCTTCTTTTGAAGACTTTAGTATCCGGCAAAGCACCTCGTTCTCTGAGCAGCTTTGCCCCTTAGAACTGGGGTCCTACAGATATAACGCCCCCAAACCTCCCAGTGCAGAGGGGACGAGAGATGCTACTGACAGGGCAGCGCTGGCCGCTCCTTACCCAGCCAGGGCCAGCTGCTGGTAACAAGACCCTTGTTTTTGTTGACCAGAGATCTCATTTCTGGCAGACCTGTACAGTGACCTGTGCGTCACAGAAGGCAGACTTGTACACAAGCTATAAATCATCAGGTCTTTTCTTTCACTGCCTTTTGCATATAAGGTAATAGCAGTCCTACTTTCTTTTGACAATGCAGTAATTTATCTTTCAAGAGTGGCTTAATGAAAACTCTGCTGTTCTTCTCACTGCAATTTGAGAATCAACATTACAAAGAAGTCCTTCCTTGACCTTTCCCTCTTGGCCACTCCTGGAAATTAGAATGTCTTCATTTTAATGAGCTCAGAGGATTGGGGAGTTGCAAGAAAAAAATCAGCTGCAAAAATACCTAGCCTCCTCTTGCGAATATGTCAGGACATGTTTTTAGATACAGAGCTTTCTTACCTGAACAGGCTTGTGCTCTCCTTATTCTGTGACTTCTCCAGCTGAGCTATTTCTTGGCTCCAGCCTATGGCTTATGATGCAAGGCCATGTTTACTTTGCGTGAGGTATGTTGCAACATATAGACCAGATCTTCAGCCAGTATAAATCACCCCAGTCTTTGCTCCCCTCTCTATTGCTTCTGCGGTCAAATTTAGATGGCAAACCATGGGTAACTGGTCTCTGTGTATGTATATATACATACATATATATAAACACATGCACACAGGTTTGCAATATATATAAAACATTGAAAGGAGCAGTGTCTAAACTGACAACGCAATCGTACAAGCAAAATGGAAGAAAATGCACTAAATGGAAATGACAGTAAGAACAGAACGAGGTCAGGAGATGCTGATTCAGGGCTTTCCTCTTTCCCAAGGGTGGATGGAGGGTCCCTAGAGCAGCTCCGTTCCCTCCCTGTGGGTCCATTCCTTGGCCACATGGGACCAATGCCGAGGCACAGGGATGAATGGCAGGTGATGAGGAGACAGAACCCAGTGCTGGAAGTGCTGCCGGGCTCACACTGTCTGAGACATGACTCCTACTTCAGGGTCAGGCAACTGCTGCTCTTCTAGGAGTGACCGTCTGTAAATAAGTACCCACTAGCTGCAGGAGTTTGTAAAGGGAAACAAAATATTTGTCAGTGGTTGAAAAACTCAGTGGGATGGGGTTTTTTACCAAAAAGATTCTAAACTGGCCAGGCATTGTTGCCTTTCATGATTGAAAACTTTCCCTCTTTTACCTGTTTTGTTGGATGAGATGATTTCTTTCAGAACTAGTGTTATGGGGTCAATCACAGATTTCAAGCCCAAGCTCATGGCTATGGAAATATTCCTTCTCTCTTTTACCAACCTGAGTGCTTGATTAGAAATCCAGTCTGCTTTCACAATCAGGGGAGAGGGGTAGTGTGAGAACCGCTCAGGTGGGCACCTCCAGAGGAAATTCACACCTTAGTTGGATTTTGGCTCTTCCAAGAGAAAGCTGAAGGTGACAAGGCACTTCTTTTAGATGCTTAAAGGTCAGTGGGAAGAACACAGGTTTGGTCTCTACTGTTTTGGGTTTCTGGTCCCGGAGGTGGTGTGAGCACAGCTGTACAGAAGGTTCACGGTAGTTCCATGTCTTAGAAAACATTTGCTGCGTATAAGTTTGTATAAGAATTTGTATAAGTTTGCATGTTGTGTAAATAATAGTCTTTTGTAGTAATACACACACACACTATCTTGTGTACTTATTTATTAGGTAGCAAAGGCAGAAAGCTTGGAAGAGAACCATGTTTGCAAAGGGCTGTAATGACAAACATTTCCTGCGCACGTCAATGTTGTGCAGCACGTAGTGGAAGGCAATATATAATTGAGCATCTGCCTACCAATTCAATTTATTCTATCTTGTCAAATTTCTTTATCAATATCAAATACACATGCAAAACAGTACAGCTCTATATTTATATTTGGAGTTTATTAGCAGAAATAGATGGTGAATAAAAAACCATACTGAAATATGGGAGAAGTGTCAGTAAAGCTTTTCTTGCTGCTGCTTTTATCCAGTGTCAGTGCTGAGCACTCCCAACCAGGACTGAACAGTTCAGCCACAAGGAGAGACAAGAAGGAAAAGACAGTGATTATTGTTTATGAAATCAGGATAAAATCTAGATGGAGAAGCTGTATGTAAACTTGGACATTGCTATACGAAAGGAAGAATGTGCATATATAAGATTCCCTTAGGCCTTAAATCATGACAGGAGTCTCGCAGTGATGCTGCACGAGGATGGGATTTCTCTGCACAGAGCAGGACCTGCCATTAGCCAAGGGGTTCTTTGATTAAGGATTTTGATTAAGGATTGCTTTAGCCTACACTGGTTTTAGCCTGCTTTTAATAACAAAAGAAAAGAGCTTCACTACCTCACCTGCAGGGCAGCAGAAGACAGGGCTCACTCCTTCAATGCTGCCTGAAGTCCCAGCACAAGAAAAGTAATATTGCAATTTCCTTGATCGTGTCAAAAGAACTTTGCCGTAGGTGACAGTTTCTGACTGTGGCCTTTCTGGGAATCTGGGTGTTATTTTTCCAAGTGGGATGGTTAATAGATACCAGCTTTGCCACTATAAAATGAGGAAAACAGCTGCAGTTTTTACAGTCAGGTAGCACAGTCATCCCTGAGCAGGAATACTGTGTTACGCTCACCTAGCTGTGGCACAGTAAAAATTATACACGCCTCGTCTCCCCAGGGATTTTACAGCTATGGAGCTGAGGCACATTAATTATCCTGCCGTCAAAACAAACCATTCTCCTGCGCTGAGGACAAAGCCGCTGCTCGGAGCTGGCCTCAGGAGCTGGAATAACAGGGGCTACGTGAGGTCAGGGCTGGAGGTGAGCTGGCCGAGCTCCCCGGGAGAGGCACACGGAGTGGCTGCCCACATTCCCATGGGCTGAGCTCAAGCTCAGGCTACGGCCCCTGCTCTCATGCCCATTTTTGACAACAAAAAAGAACAGCTTCGCCACCTCCTCTGGGTGAAGGATGGACGTCGTCCCATTCCCCACCAAGCTGGGAACTCTCTCCAGCGTGCAAAAATGTCCAGCTGGCATAGACACACCATAGCCCACGCTGCCACCAGCCCTTTTTCGGCAGCCGGGTGCACAGTGTTTGTGTGGGGGTCAGAGTGTGTGATGACTGGGATGCAGCCCCACATGGGCTGATGGGTCCTTCACAGGTGCCAACACTGAAGATGAGCAGAGCTGGTGTCTTCATGCTGCTGTTCTCCATCCCTCTTCCATCAAACCCTAGTGGCAGTGGGTAAACCGTGACCCAAAAAGAGACTCTGAACTGCTTGGTTTGTGGTTTTACATTTGGGCTGTAAATCTGTGCTGCTAACCAGCCAGAATAAATGTCCAGGGAGCAGCCCTGCCGTACGCTGTCTGCACTGGAGGCACAGCTCTGGAGCCCAGCTGAGGATCTGCCCCTTGAGCTGAGCAGAACGGCTGCTCCGTTCCTGTCGTGCTGTGTCTGGTGTCGAGCACAGGACTGCTCTCGGCAGCAGGCACGTTTATCACCTGCAGCAAAGTTTAATGGAGAGCCAACCTTTTTGGCAGCTTTTTATTGCAGGGAGGGGAGAGGGTTTATGTGAACTGGATTTGTGAAGGCGGTTGTACAAATATTTGTTCTCTGCTCCTTAGCAGCAAAGGGATGAGTACAAACAACATCTCCATTTAAGGTCCCACTCACTTGTTACAAAAGACTTGATCCGATTTGGGTTTTGTTACGGCCTCCAGCTCGTTTTGCGGGTTATGTAGCTCAGCCCTCACTCCACAGCTCTGCACAGAGGCAGGGGTCTGGACACAGCGATGCTGCAATGATGGAAATCTTCCGGCACAGGGAAGAGCTTTTGTCTGGGTAGTGGCTGTAAAAAGAGCACCTTTGGGATCCGCAGTCACTAGTACAATTCCTTCTACATCTAGTTATCGCAAGCATCTATCTGCACCCCAGGATCTAGCCACGAGCATCCAAGCAACGGCGTAGCCAGTGCAGGTGGTTATTTACCCAATGAGACTTGGCTGCTCCAGGCAGTTCCCTCCCCTGCAGTCACTGCATCAGAAGATACTGTTCCTACTATAGAGGAATAAAACTTTCTAAAGATAAAAAAACTCACAGGAAAAATTTTAGTATGCAGATTCAGTGCACGAGTTAGGTCAGGACTGCTCTGCAAATGACTCAGGATCAGATTCTCAAGACTGCAGTTTATAAAACCTTTCCCTCCCAGTTTGAATTAAACCTTAGGCCATATACTGAAAAGGAAAGAGAAAATGAAATACTGAATAGCTGCTCCCAAAGCAAATGTAATGTGTGTACATGGTATCCAATGTGTGATTTTTCCTACAGGAAAAATACTGTTTGATTATGGCATTAAATACTGTGCCATATTAGACATACACAGAAAGACTAAGCTAGAGTTGACTTTAATTCTGTTCCTTCCTAATGTTAAGGCTTTTGATTTTGCAACTTTAGTACTATTCTTTTATGCTGTAGGTAGGGAGATGTTGTGCTTAAAAATGTTCATTTTTAAACCGTCCTTTGTGTGGTGGAGCATTGGCCTCTGCTGTATCTGTAGGAAAACTCTAATAAAAATAACAGTTTGAACAAACTATCTTGAATGATTCCAAAATCAAAAACATTTAGCTTTAATTTCCTCTAGTGATTTCATGTCAGACTTGCATCATCACTGTAATTTGATATTAGTATTTCTGAAGTTTAAGTACAGGAACATTTCTGGCAGTTGTTTTTAGTAAGTTCCCCGTTAATGTCTACTTAACTGGAGACGGGAAGAATCAAGCACACATTTAATTATGGAGATGCCTGCATGATACCATAGAATCTCAAACAAAACAGAAACAATCTTTTAATATGAATAATCTAGAGATTTAAAAGTATCAGTCATCTTTAAATAGCAATATATTGATGACTAAAAAGCAGCACTAACTCTGTTGCACTACAGCCTGTAGTTTCACAGCCATTTATTTCACCCTTCTGGGTGGCAGACATGCCTTAAGGGGGAGGCACAGTGTACCCCTCGTTTGGGTGGCATTAACCCATCCACGGGTTGGGCCTCTGCTCCCCAAAACTCTAGAACAAGAGGGGAGAGACCAGCTCCTCCAGAGTGTCACCTCTCCTCTGCTGAGGGGCATCTTGCCTCTAAGGAAATTCCCTCCTCCTTGTCTCCAAGGGCTCTAAAGGTCTTTCAAGTAGTTTACATTAGTTCAAACATACCCGATACAGCTCTACTGCCAAAACATGGGAATTTGGATTTCCACTGAAAAGCTGAAATGTGCCTCTAGAAAATTCTGAGAAAAGCTTTTGTCATTTTCACTGAAACCTCCACAGAGGTTTTCCAGTGACAAGGGAACTAATAGCTTTGGTGTTCTTCTCTACAATTTAAAAAGCTAGTATTTAAGTAAAATACTACTACAAGAGTCCAATAAAATTATAAAGAATTGGTAGCAATTCAGAAACCAACATTTATAGTAGATGTGAGGCTGTTTGAAATGAGTCGTGTACGGTCGATAACAGCACTGCGGGGCACAGTGGCCAGCGAGGGGCCAGCTGAGGGCACGGGCAGATGCCACCGTGGTGGTCCACAGTGTGACACGCACCCCTGGCCACACGGTGTGCCTTCCCCATCCCCGCTCTCACACCGGGGCTGTATCTCACCCTGTCATTTATAAAATTGATCCCGTTAAAACCAAAAAGAACGGAGGAGAGTGGTGTGAGCTCAACCAGGAGGAATGGTCCAAGCACAGCGCAGGAATTCCTGGGCTTTGATCTGCTGCCAGTACCGCGTCCTGGCTGCTGCTGGGGAAGTTACTGAGGAAACAGATTTTGAAAGCGTGGCCTTTCTCCAAGGCTCTGCTTCTGTTCCCAAAAATGTGGCCTTGCAATTTTGCATCCACGAGCTACAGATCAGAAGCTTGTAATGTTGAGTGCAGCAGCACAAGGCAAGCCCCGGTGAGGATTCCCGCTCTTCTCTTTGGGTAACCAGAAGCAGCTCAGAAGCAACAACCCCGGTGAAGGAGCAGTTTCTGAAAAGCCATGCTCTATACATACAGAAATCTCTATCTCAGCTTCTCTTCATCAGCGACATCGCTTATTTCTTGATTTTGTAAAGCAAATTTATCATCTCCTTGTAAATATTGCTATCTGAGCCTCAAGACCGAGGAATCTGGAGGATGGGGATCTGCTCTCTGAGGGTCCAATCTTGATAAACAGTGTGAGAGGCTCCTGTACCCCTCTGGATTGTTGTTTATCCACTCACTGTCCAACGAGCTCCTAAAAACCTCCCAATTATTAGGCTTCTTTCCCTCCAGGCCTTCCAGCAGTTACGTGATGGGTCAGTGTCTCATTAGTGTAAATCCAATCACTCGGTTACATCACTGGAACGCTGTAGACTTTCATCCACCACAACAGGAAGAGAAGTCAGGTCAGAGTCTGTCTGAAGACTTATCCCTTCCACCAAAGATAACACAATTTATCTCAAAGGCGGGGTGAAAATTAACTGGATGCTGGAGGCAAGGCCTCACAAAGGTTGCCAATAGCAGTAACATTCGTTTTGCAATCACTGTTTGCCAGCGAGTAGACAAATTTGCACTGGAATCAAACCTCTTGATGCAACTGTCTCTTGCAAGTCCTCTAACCTCTCAGCAACTTGGCCTTTCCGCCAGTAATTAAATAGTGCATACCAAGAGTTTCCTGTCATCCAGAAGGGACGTTGTGAAACTGAACTCCCTTTACTCTTTGTAACATACCACAACCAAGAGAAAGAGCATTTGGATTTTTGTCCTTGAATACCGTAAGTTATTTCTGCAGAAACACTGAAGTCTCTCAACACACCAGGGGAATTGCAAGTTAGACGATCCTCTGGCTCTTGTCCCTGCCAGCCCCTCCACCCCCTCTTTCCAAGGCTAACAAGAGTTATTTAGATTGGGAGATATGGTAAGGACAGTGTGTCTGATGTTTGTTGTGCTCTAGTAAAGAACGTATTCATTTTGCTTCCAAGTTATATTTGTAACCATTTGCAAATACAGAAAAACAGATTCCTATTTTATAAGTCTGTTTACAAACCCTAGAAGACCTGAGATAATGCTGTGCATTGCAGTATAGATGTTTCCTACCTTTCCAAATGTATTTAAGGTACCTAAAAAACAAACCTAACAAGCTGTCAGCAAGATGCTTTGTGAGGAAGCCCCACATGTCACTGGCAGGAAGGGCAAAGCGAGTTCACAGGCTGCCTGGCTCCTGGGCTCCAGCAGCCCCCACACAAGCCGGTGCTCCGTGACCCACACAGGGCAGTCAGGCACCTCTTCAATTCAACTGACTTCCACTCAGCTGATCTCTATCTCCTATATTTGTTTTGTTTTGTTTTAAACTATTGAGAAAACTAGGTACCATTTTAATCTAAAAGACAATCATAAAAAATAATATAATTCAAGCAGACTTACCTTAAAAAGCTCAAAATGAGACTGTCCAACCAGAGTGAAACTTCAACCATTTAACCTAACCACTGACAAGAAATCAATTTGTTTTCTTTTGCTAAATATGTTTAAAATCTCTAAGCAGTCCAAATGGGATGTGGAAATCATTTCCTCTCAGATGACAAACGATGGGCTACATTCCACCCCTTCTGTTCACTTTAGGCTTGACCTAGAGCTGATAGGAAACAATGAGAGTCTTTCTGTTAACTTAAATGGATTTTATGTCAGACCCATTAAGTAACAGCTTATTTCACTTCATTGATTGTGATGTCAAAAATGAGGTATTGAGAGTGATTATGGATGGCAGACACACGTTCAGAGAGCAAAAGCCCAGGGCCGTGAAGAAAAAAGGAGGGTAAAAGTTTTTGCATGTCAGTGTTATAAACATCGATTAAAGATGGTCTGCTTTGCCTATGGAAAGGGATTTAAATGTGGAACTGGTTTACTCTGGCTTTGGTATAAGCGTGGACATTTTTCTTTTACTTTTGAAAAGGCAAAAATTTGTGGATATACAAAATATTTTGGCCAAAGAGAAATAGTTTGTTCTGCATGGGTAACACATTGCTAAAAAATTCCTCAAGAGCCTACACTTCTGGAGGCTGAGTGTGGATGCCAAAATCCAACATTTGCAAGAGGGCAATTAATGCTCTTTTTCCCCCCCAAAGAGTGGGGTGCAGTCTTCTTCGCCGGCCACAATAATGAGACCCAATCGGTGCAACTGGAAGATCAGGTGGGATACACCATATCCTAGGATCTACTGACATTGAAAGCATATATTGTTACTATACAGTTAGAGTAATTCTTTATTCTCTATTGTAGACTTCCTAAAGGCTCTAACACAGAATCTCATGACTCTATTATCCCTTTGGTTTAAGAAACTGAACTGTGATTGTTCAGGGGTTCTTAACAGTACAGTCCAAACTAAACCTGAAGACAATGACAGTTACTTAGCTCCCAAGTCAGGTTGTCCTGATTTGGTCTTTTGTATAAAATTATCTTTATGAGTGAATTTTACCTTTATATTGCCTTTTAATAAACTCCTATTTGCCTGTTAGTTTAAATTACATACTGATTTCTGTTGGAGGAACTGAGAGTTATTCCAAGGGCTATGGGCCACTCAGCCATAACTAGCAGGTTAAAATCCCTGATCATTATGGTACAATTACTAAAAGCCAAAACCCCTGACACTTGTTATTTCTAAGCAAGCCTTTATGACTAAAGCTTCCCAAAGGAAACACTACAGAATCTGAAAGCAGGATATTTCTGTATTTTTTGAAGTAAAAGTTCTCTGCAGTCATTAACAGACTTGATTCATTTGATGACTCAGAATTTGTGCAGCTGGTCCAAGGCCAGTTTGGAGACTGAGAAGTGCTGCTCTTCTCTCCTTCTTCCCTAAAGATGTAATCTTGTCTCAGTTACACAAAGCACCTCCTGCCCTTGTGTCAACTTCTTCATCCAAGGAAAAGGCTGAATGTGTAACATGCAACAATAAGGAATTTGATCTTTCACTTCAACAGAAAGTTCTCTGTGTAACAAATAGTAACAGTGTGATCCTACTCGAAAATGTTACTGATTGAAATGCATTTGAGGTACATCATGAACCCAGCTGAACCCGAGTTTACTAATCAAAAGAAGGAAAAAATATCAGTGTTTTTGAAACAGTCTCAACAACTGGTATATCAGAAGATGTGCCGCTAGGATCAAGTATGCCATGGGATCTTAGCAACTTTCAAAAAAAGACCTTTTCATATTTTCCTTTGTTTGAAAATATAGATTAATATCAAGTTTGATTTTCTTTGGTTTTCTCAATATGCATTTTGAAATCTGTGTAGTTTTGTTTACTACAAGACTTGCAATACATGGCAGGACTATTATTTGACACACAGACCAATGACTGCAAAATAACTTTTCTCCATTATTTTCCTGAAGATGCAATTAAACTTCATTAGTCACATAGATAATTAAATTATAATTTCATGTTTGTCTCTTGTTTAGGAGCTCAACTCTCATTGATTTGAAGACCTTAAATCAGTGAACAACCAACATACATTCTCTCTGCATTTTGGTTTAAGTTTTCTAACCAATTGGAGCTTACATTTTCTGTGACATGTTTAGCTTATATTTTTATTATAAAATTCCAGACTCACATCAAATTTTAAAATGTTAATAATTCAGCAATTCCTTTCGAATGGCTTCAATGTCTCAGTTTACAGATTACTTAAATAGTCAAATAATTTTAAAACATCACTTTCTTCTGAGAGTTCATAGGTGCACTACTCATTTCCTATTAATTGCTGTCATATTAAAGATTCCTATCAACTTGAAGTGCTTTTGTATTATTCCCCAAGGTAACTGTTTATTGTCCCCACAAGATCTTGTGGGTTTGCAGCCATGAAAAATATACTTTTCTCAGAAATACTGACAAAAGAGAAACCTTCAGCAGAATTTCTAATTTCATTATCTAGCCTAATCTAATCTAATACAAGGCACATCCCTCTAAAATCACTTGTTTTACCTGCAGTAGATCTTCTCTATTACACGATTAGGTAACATTGTAATCCTATTTCAGGTTTAATGCTGGCAGCAAGAATGGTGTAACATCAGGTAAAACTTTATGTTTCAACATTTCCACTCCAAGTGGCTGTATATGCCAAGGAGCCAGCCCTTCTTAGATACCTGTGTCACCCTGGAAAAGTTGTCCAGGCCAGAACTAATTCCATTAGTGTTTGGAAAGCTATTTATAAGCCTGTCTTCAGTGGGATGACCTTATTAATTAGATTGGGGGAAGGCTGAGGGAGGGAGAGGCGCCTATTTCACAAGACCATTGACATGCATTTCAGTAAGAGACACTTCTTCACACTATGCCCAGAAGAGACTGTTAGATAAAGCAGAAATCTGGGTCAGTTTGCAGCAAGGGAAAAAACCAGAATGAGCTACATCCATGCTGCCTGCAGGACCCTTGTCCTGGTTCAGACCCAGAGCATAACTTTCCACAGGGCACCTCTGCTGCCATGTGTCCTCAGACACACTAGGAAAGTCCAAGCCCTTCTTTAACGGGCTCAGGTTTGATCTGCCCATTTGATCTGTACAACAGAGACATGTTTGAGAACATGCCAAGTGAGAGCCCAACCTTAAGCTTTCCCCCAGTGCTCCAGAGCATCCCACAGCTCACACTTAATCTTCATCTTGGGCTCACCTGAGACCTATTGCTGTCCTGGTCTTACAGTCCATCTTATTGCAGAACTGATTTCCATATTAGAAATCTGAAGAAGTAAGTAATCTGCATCAGTAAATTATGTTTTACCAGACAAGAAGATCATTTTTAGCATGTATTTCTACCATAGCTACACATGCATGAAGCAGTCAGTTATAACCATATCTTCTTCAGAATTTGCTCTCTAAATATAAGGAAGGGAAAGCGATTTACATCTAAAGCTTCTAAACCAAGCCTTAGTGAAAACATCACCTCCCTCTGTTATCATGTGCACCCCTAAGAGAGGAAGGCTAGACCCTCATAAGCTGTTTGTTAGGAAGTCAGAGGAAGACAGAAGGGTATTTTTTCTCCACCCTTATTTACCAGAAATGCCTGATTTATCCTCCTGTGTAGACTGGGAGTGGAGAGGAGTTTCACCTGTCAGACTTGTTTCCCATGCCTCATTAAGGCCATGCTCTCAGCTTGCCTCCGTGCTGCATTAACTTGGCCAAGAGCTTCCTGAGCTGCAGTGCTGCCCGGCTGCCTCCAAAGTCAGCCTGTCACCACTGGCAACTCCAAAAAGTAAGTACCTGGGAACACTAGCAGTGTCTTGTCACCAATACATCTGTTTTGGCAATTGTGGAGCTGCTTA
Source organism: Tringa tobata (assembly GCA_033628505.1). NCBI lineage: Eukaryota > Metazoa > Chordata > Aves > Charadriiformes > Scolopacidae > Tringa > Tringa tobata. Next base: position 829,338 of record JAHREE010000295.1, read on the forward strand.
TGAATGTTTGCTTCTCTCTTATCTATTTAACAAATCAGGACACTAGTTATTGTGCAGGCTTATAATGAGAACTTGTCTGTGCCAAGTGACTAGAAGAAACTCAGCTTTTGTGTGAGGTGTTTAGTTTTATTAGCCTACCCTCCTGATAGAATTTCATTCACCGCTGACATCTCATGCGGCACTTAAATTTTCATCTCGGGTGGGGAAAAGGAAGCTTTCACTAAGCCCTGCCTATTTGTTTGATAGATTTGTGCAACCCAAGACAACTTTGCAGTGCAGCGAAAACTACAGACCCTGCTTTTGTGTCCCTATTTGCGCAATCCTATGAAACCATTTTATGGCTGGTTCAGAAATTACATGTGTCTGTGTGTTTCAATTTAATGCTTGTAAATAGTCCATGAGTACAAACTCCTCTGTCCCTAGACAAGTAGATAGTGCCTGTGAAGGACCAGCAGGAGATTCTGCATGGGTAAAAATTGACCTAGAAATAATAAGGGCAAACCACATAGCTCATGTACTCATTCACTTCACTGCTGTGACTGTCAAGAATTGCAATTAGTAACTGATTTGCTATGCAAACATCTTGTATTAGGTGTCAAATGGGTGTCTATTAAGCATCAAACTGGGATTGCCTAGTTCATTTTGGACAACCCATTTCACAAACACCTCACAGCCCTGGTTAGAACTAAATTCTCTTCACCCAGTGAAAAAGTAATAGGTTAAATTTCTTATTAATGAGCCCTTGGCTGTTCATTTTCAATATATTGCTCCTATTTGCAAAGGCACTATGTGATAGTGCCCCACAGCAGGGATGCATTCAGAAAGGAATGTTCTCCCATCTTCTTGTAACGCTGACTCATCTATTAAAATACATTTCTGGCTGAGCTCACTATGACATACTTCTAATCTTAAGAACTTTTTTTTTTTAATCAAATGGGCATTGGGTATTTGAAGGTTTTCTTTCTTTCGTACATTTTAAGAGTAATCAAACTAATAAGATTTTTCTTCCTTAATTTTCTATGTTTAGTGCCAATGCTTAATGCCAATTTTTAGGATTTAGATTTAATAATTACTTGGCCCATAATATGGGGTTTCTTTTGTTGTGATTTTTTTTTTTAAGGCATTCCAATTCATTAGATCATAAAAAGCAATTACAGAGATGAGTTCAACAGGAGTCACTGGTACTAAACACCAGTTATTGGTCAGGACTGCTTCAACAATGTCTATCCTGAGTAGTTTAGTGCTCTCCTTAAGAGACAGACATTCAGTTCAAAATCTTCCAGTCTCATCACTGCTGTCATGATGGTTGGTGGTCTTCGTAACCTGGTTCCACTTGGTCAAGCTTCAGGATTTGAATGTTCTTGTTTTCATTCAAAATAAACCAGTTTGAAACAGTGATATTTTAAATTCTATCTTGAATCTGTAAATCTTTGATGCTCTGGCAGCAGGAAGCTACACTCACTGTTGTTTTAAAGATCTCACAATTTGTGAGATCTGTGACCACAGAACAAAGAGGAGAAAACAGGCTTTGAAAACTGTGAGGAAAAATACTCTCTGTGACACATTTGCTGGTAGAGACTATATAGAAGAGACAAAAGAAAGAGTCAAAGAGGAGCAGAGGGAGTGAAGATGGAGACAAAATGCAATGCCTCTGTGCACCCTTTGAAGGTCTCAGCAGATTCATTTTACATGGGTCAGCCCAGTTTTTCACCAGAACCACAAAGCAGCTAGTCTTCCCATCATGGTGTCCGTAATGTCACACGTTCCTGAACATTTTTACAGCCTGAAAGGGTGAATTATTAGGGCAGTCACAGAGGAATGCCAGGATGTGGTACTGAACAGGAAGGTAGCTGCGCCACCACAAGTCCTACCCCAAAATAAAGCCATGCTATTGGCATATTACTGAAGCTTCAGATGTTCAAACGCAGCCATGCGTGTGTGGCTGGGTTCTTCAGCAGTGTCCTCAAACTTTGCTCCTTTTGGATTAACAGATAACATAAGCAATATGAAACTTCATAAGCAGTGACACTATTAAATCAGATGACAGGTTGTACCAATTTATTAACAGTGATACCTTGCTGAGATCAATGGAAGCATTTCTCAGTGAACTAGCTTAGCTCAGCATTTCAGGAGCTCTCTTTTCCAGCAACAAGCTCTACCCTCCCCTTTGAGCAAGTTGAGTAACTGGCTGGCTGCAGTGGTCTCCTGGCCCAGCCCCAGACAGCCTTGCAGCAAATCCCTGCTGGAAGACCAACATCCACAAGTTGTACCAGAAGAGCTCATTCCATCCTGAAACCAGAGAAATCCAGGGGCAAGTCTTGCCATGGCACTTAACAAAGCTGTTACCACCTCATCGTTTGCTCACTCCTGGCACGAATGAAGAGTTAGTAAAAGAGACTGAGGGCCATGAAAAGTCAGATTTAGCCTGATAGCCAGCCAAGTCATGATGTTCACACTTCCTTCTGCTGCCTGTGGTGGAGGTGGTTAGCTGGCAGAGGTGACACGTTCGGCTGGGGAGGTGACTTACAAACCACAGCAGGAGCTGTCAGCAGATCCCATCTGTCTCAGTCCTACCATAAAAGATGTTGGTGCCGGATATAGTTTATTTGTCTAAACTGGTGGTTTGCTTAGGTGTGCCTTCACTAATCACTTTTGTTGAGGCCTGGAACCGTTCAAAATCCCATTGTAAACAAGATGTTAGATTAGGAGGCAGCTTGAATAGACCTTAATATTCACCTACTTTGTACTATACAAAGTAACACCCCATTCACCTTCCAGGAACACGCACAGGCCTCTTTCTTCACTTGCCTGGAAAAGTTTGGTTTGGGTTGATAAGATGGTTATGGCTTACAGCTGGGGGCACTAGGAAGACCGCTGGCCAGGTTANCGTTAAATGGGTGAAGGTTCACGCATCCGGCCGTGTGTCACAGCCCCGACCTGTGGCTCCGCGGCCGCGCCGGGCCGGGGGAGGCACCGCCGGCTCCTCTCCCTCGGCGGAGCCTGGTGCGGCTTGTTGGGGTCTCTCCGGGCGGGCTGAAGATGCTGCTCGTGTCCCCGGGGGTCGGTTGGTAACAGCGCGACTGAGGTTATTGGGTAAACACCTATATATGTGGGCTTTAGGTACTTAATTGCTCAAAGTCCAGGCCAGTAACGAGTGGTAGCCCATCTCCCAGGTAAAGGCAATGCCTGCCATGGCTTCCCTCAGCAGGTACGCCCCTGCAGGGCTGCTCTGCTCTCCTTTCACCAACTTCCTCAAGAAACCAAAACCCAAGTATTAAAAGGGAAGTAAAATTGAAAGAGAGAAAAATACGAACGTGGTCAGACCTGGTTTCTGTAGCAGCCCACACCTCGGCTGTCGGGCCGGCTGCCCCTGAGCTCAGTTGTGCTGCGGCACCTGATGTGCCTTCTCTTGGCTCCCCACTCTACACCTAAAATTTTGCCTTTCATATTTGACAGAAGGTTGAGGAGTCTTTTGGGAGGTTGGTGGGATGCNTTTTCCTTGTCCCCCCGCCCGATTTCTCCTGTCGCCGCTGCTGAGGCGCCGGTCGCCACCCCCGGGGCCCGCGGCATCGCCTGTGGCGGGAGGGGAGAGCAGAGCTGTCCCGCCGGCGTGTGAGGAATGGGGAGGGCGGGGGGCTCTGCGTGTCTTTATTTATTTTCCTTTCTTTCCATCCGTTAAATGGGTGAAGGTTCACGCATCCGGCCGTGTGTCACAGCCCCGACCTGTGGCTCCGCGGCCGCGCCGGGCCGGGGGAGGCACCGCCGGCTCCTCTCCCTCGGCGGAGCCTGGTGCGGCTTGTTGGGGTCTCTCCGGGCGGGCTGAAGATGCTGCTCGTGTCCCCGGGGGTCGGTTGGTAACAGCGCGACTGAGGTTATTGGGTAAACACCTATATATGTGGGCTTTAGGTACTTAATTGCTCAAAGTCCAGGCCAGTAACGAGTGGTAGCCCATCTCCCAGGTAAAGGCAATGCCTGCCATGGCTTCCCTCAGCAGGTACGCCCCTGCAGGGCTGCTCTGCTCTCCTTTCACCAACTTCCTCAAGAAACCAAAACCCAAGTATTAAAAGGGAAGTAAAATTGAAAGAGAGAAAAATACGAAGGTGGTCAGACCTGGTTTCTGTAGCAGCCCACACCTCGGCTGTCAGGCCGGCTGCCCCTGAGCTCAGTTGTGCTGCGGCACCTGATGTGCCTTCTCTTGGCTCCCCACTCTACACCTAAAATTTTGCCTTTCATATTTGACAGAAGGTTGAGGAGTCTTTTGGGAGGTTGGTGGGATGCACAGACACTTTTTTCCGTGACTAATCTTGCAGACTTTATTTTATCTATAGTATTGTGCTGAAGTACATGAACCTTTACACAGCGTGTGATTTCAGTGATATTTCCAAATAAGACCTCTGCTTCTGTACAGATCTGAATCGTTTCTATGACTCAGTTGTTCAGCGATAGTAAAGATTATGCGAACAGTTACAAACCACAGCTAGATATTTTCTAATCCAGGAAAGAAGATGCCCAGTTCAGAGGAATATGGCTCTATTTTTAACTGAATGGATTGAATTCATGAGAAGGAAATACCTGCCAATTTGGTCAAAGAAAGAAAGCTTTTTATAAAACTATTTGTTTCTCTTTAAAATCTTACCTAAATGGTCATAATGAAAATGTAGTGCTGATCTATTTTGACCTGCTTGTGATTTTGTTTTGTTTTTCCTCTCAAAAATAAAGAGCCTAGATAACATAAAATTGTTTCAGTATCTAAATATGTAGCCCCGTTTAATGTATGCTACTGCTGTTTCTGTGGAGTTATCCCCACCTTGTTGCCCTTTCTCCTAAGCTGGTATTTGTGGCTTGTTAGGTCTAAACGGCCTCTCCTGCTTCTGGTAAGCACAAGAAAAAAAAAGACACAAAAAGAGGTAATGTGCTTTTAAGCTGGTTAAAGGAAGTGTGAGGCCTTTTGAGCTGAATAAAGGAAATACACTTCCTGAAAAGACTAAAAAATCCAGATCTTTGAGGCTCTTATTTAGTCCTTGCTGTTTTTACTGACATTTTGCTTTGTGGTTAAAACAATAATTCATTCAGCAGATGGGAATCAGGAATAAGGCGAGATTTGAAAAGCGCTTTTCTCTTCTGCAGCTTGGGATGTAAGCTTGCTGTGATACCAGACAAATGCCGTAGAGATAGCTATAGATTTGGGATTTATCATTTATTTTTCTAAGCTGGGTTTGCATGCAAAGACAAAGCATTAAGAACCCTCAGATTTTCTTCCTACTTTCTCTCCCAAATACTACAAACTCTTAATTCTGGAATCACTATGAAATGTACAGCATTACTCCTTGGAAATGAATAGGAACTTGAGATCAGGGCTCTCTCAAAGAGACCAGCCCAGCCCCTATGTTTAACATTTTAATATTTGAAGTGTTTCAAAATCATAGTTCAAGTGGTGTAAAGGGAGGAGTATGAGTTTCTTCTCTCTTGTTTTAAATTGTCATAGGTCTTTCTCAGTACCCCCTTTCCACGTATATTTGGAGTGTGCTCCAAGAATGTTGTTTGTGCGCAGTGAAATTATGAAGCTTGGACTTCTTTGACCTCAAGTAGATCTTGAGCTTTAAGAATGCATTGAAATTGTGAAAATGAACTCATAAGTCAGTTCGGTCTGAAAGCATTCTGCTCTCATGGCTGGCTGCAAGTACTTATTAATCTGTTAATTTCAGAAATTTCACGTTCTGATATTGAATATTTTATATTGGAGATCTTGGATTGTCTGTATCCTAAATGAAGTAGTATTTTTGTGTTCTTGTGAGAAAATGCTGCATATCCCTTGATTAAATGACTCGGGTTTCAGTAGAGCTCCTATTAAAGAATACATTTAGAGATTTGTTAGAGAATCAAAAGGCTTCACTTAAAGATGTTTCCTGTAAATTGTAGTCTAGTTCAGTGGGACCTTATCAGACTGTCCTGCCTCTGATAATAACCTTAATGGTTGTATTAGAGAGCCTTTATTTAGGAGAAAATGGTATCTGAACGCTGTATATCGAGTTTCCACTTTTATGAAGGTGAGATTATATTCCTCACAATTATCTTTTTCAGAAGAGGCAAACTTGACCAGTAGACAGAAGGAATAACAATGTCCCTGTGTTGGAGTATTCATGTGGCAGAAAACAAAAAGCATCCCTTGTTGGTGGTGGTGTGTGGGCTTCAACAGCTTTCTGTTCAACAGCCATGTTACTAACCGTTTTTGTTGTTAAGTTAAATAATTGAAGTATATGATTACAAAACATTTCAAACTTTTTTTTTTTTTAAAGTGAAGTTTTCTGAAACCTGATGCTTGTGTGTTTTGCCAACCTAAAGTTACCACAGATGAACTAATATTTGCATCATTGCTGTGCTGGCACAAAGAAAGGGGAAAGAACCCAAGCCTTTGTGTAGATAACGAGAAAGGATAGCTTTGTTAATTTCTTCATGTTCTGTTTTACTGCTAATAAAACTGTCTTTAAATAAGAGGTCCTAATAATAAAGGGACTTTTTTTGCAGTGTTTGTTCATAATTCTGTCTAAATTCTAACATTACCTCAGGCTCTGTTGTGACTGCTTTAGAAAGATCCAGTATCTTTTCTACTAAATAAAAGCAAAAAAATTCAAAAGTAATCCTCTAGTGGATAATAGAACATTCCATTAGCAGGCTACCTTCAATTATTTATAGGTTTTTTAGATGATAATAATATCTTACATAGAAATCTGGAACAACAGAAATAATAAAGTTAATACTGAGGATAAGCTTATTCCTTTTTCATTCCTTAGTTTTGGGTTGGGTTTTTTTTTAGCTTTTACTTCTTGTGAGAATTTCAAAGTACCACCGTGGCCTTTGGAGAAATGTAATAATGTGAACGGTTTCCCATGACTCTGAATTTATGGAGTTGGGCAGGGGCAGTCTAATCCTGGTCACTCAACTGAGCCAACAGATGCTTTTATTTTTAAATATTTTCCTAACTTGGAAGCAACCAAGTAAACTGAATGTTCCATCTTCAGAGGATGCTGAGGTGGTCTTCAGCAGCTGTTGAAGACCTGTGCTCACTGGGCAACAAAATTGTTTTCCAAACATTCTGTGCACCTGTGTATATGACTGCAATGTCATTATCCTCTTGGAGATGAGAGCAAGGTGTCATTTGTCACTTACAAAAGAATTGCTATTTTTTAATAATGCATTAACTCCCCTGGAATTATTCATTTGCTAACAACCGCTCTTCTTATCCTTTGTATTAGTAACTGTTTAAGCTGTTTTTTGAAATTGCCACAATTTGGAGAGAGATCATGACACTGTGTTATTTTATCAATGCTGTCAAATTTTTGTGTATCAGTTTAGAAAATCATGGTTTACAGATCACTTAATAAATCAGTCAAGAAAACCAAGTGTCTTTTATCCCAGAAATCTGGAACTGCTTACTCAAAGTTTAATATTCTGGTTGGGGGTTTTTGGTTGGTTGGTTGTTTTTCCGTGGTTTGAGATGGGTCAGCGTTTTATGGATGTCATAAAAATAGGACTGGTTTTGACTTAAACCAGAAGGGACATGGGGGAGGACCAAAGTTTGTTTAACGAGCTCTTTATATAAATCCAGCTAACGAAGCTGCCCTCAGTTCTGAAAATACAGACATGTTCTGTATTTGTTGTGAGGCTGTTCCTGGCTTGTTGGATACCTGACTAATTGTCAATGCATAGTTTTATAATAGTCTGGAGTAAACTGGAATGTATTAGTGGAAGAGAATCACTTTTGTGTGATAATAGGCTGCGCTGGGATAACATATGTGGTGCTGTAGCTGGAGAAGTTCATAACTTTGACTGGTTGCATATAAATGCATTCTGTCTTTTAGAGGTTTTTATACACAGATCTAAATCGTGTAGTTTCACAGAAACAACTCGAGTATTTGGTTTTTAAAACAGTTAAATGCAACATTTGTATTGGCAAGTTCTTCCAAAACTTTCTCCAGTTTCATCATATGTCATTTGGCTGGAAGGGACTGTGTTTGGTGTGATTGATTGTTTGTTAGGTAACGTTTGAAAATTCTTAGAGCAGAAGGTGTGATGTCTGTGGTAAGCCTCTTGCAATTTTTCCTCTTCGGAGTTAACCATTAGAGTCTCCTTTCATCCCTGTGTAGCTTGGATCTTAGTTACAGACAGGAGATAGGATGAGCCTCTAATGCTCCAAACACAAATATTGCTTGCTGTAGGAATTGAAAAGTCAACATTTGAGTTGCTTTATTCTGAGGTATTACAGAACTGGGATATTGCTGTAGCTTCAAGGATTTCTTAAAAGAAGGGTAACCCTTGGCAGCTATAATGAAGTCTGTATTTCAGGAGTAATTTGAGTTCATATTATGTAATTTAAATAGGAAATAGGTCATTCCTCATCTGACTGAGCTGTTGGAAAAGAAGGGGTCTGACTTCTGTATGTGAAGTCTTGATGAACGTTACCATTCACTGTGACATGTGGTCACAGAAATTTAATTATTTAACAGATGTTTCTGTTAAGAGAACTTACAATTTTAAAAAGTTACTTTTAACTTGTCTGTACTTAAAATTTTTAACATTACTAGGTTGTAGGTATTCCTTCATGACACTCCAAAAGAGATGGTTTGTTAACATTCCTAAAAATACCTCTTAATTTTTCAACAGGTTCATGAACCACCCAGCTCCAGCAAACAGCCGCTACAAACCCACTTGCTATGAACATGCTGCTAACTGTTATACACATGCAGTAAGTACTTTTTTTTTTTTTTTTTAAACCAGATGTTTTGGCAAATTTTTGTGGCTTCGGTTGGCTAAATGCTTACCTTTGCCCGAGTATATTCATATTTACAACCTCTCTGGTTTTTGTATATAAGCTTCAGCTATAACAGTCCAGAAAATGTAATGTTAATTAGATGGCTGGTAATCACTAGTCCTTGTTCTGAATCTCTAGGAGCTCCAGATGCTTGATAATATTCCTTTTTACCAAAGTAAGTTAGGTGTCTTTAGATGTTTTTTCACTGTCTCAGACAAAGGATGACTCCGGTAAAATGAATATAAGCCTATGCTAGTTAGTCTTGCAAGGCAGATTTCCCAGTGTTGTGCTGACGTAATGTTGTGCTAATTGTATATTGTGAGTATGAGAGATTTATTCATGTTAGAAGCAGAAGGCTTCATAAGACTATCATGTGGGTATTAGCTAGAAGAGCTGGAACAGCTTGGTTATGATACTTAATATCTATGAATCGATTCTTCAAAAAATCTGCTATTTTGAGAAAGGTACCAATAATGCTGAAAGCCCTACTAAAAATCCTGCTCTGTCCTTGTTTTCATAATGTCAGGAGCCAGACTAGATTTGAATGGATGATATATACAAAATAAGGAAAGCAGTCTCTTTTTTTTTTTTTTTTTTTTTTTGTAATTGGGAAGTTTAATTTGCTGTCTGGCACTTTGAAAAGAACTTAAAAATGTGTTTGTTTGTTTTTTAAGATAGCATTTGCCCTTTTATAAAAGCAGCTTGTGCTTCTTCTAAGTCCCTTGTTTAACTCCAAACATCTGAAGTATGTTTGACTTTGTCCTCAGTCCCTTATCTCCAGTGTGACTGAGTGAGCTACAGATATGAATACTCAAGGTAGTGCATGGAACTCTTCAGTTCTAGAAAGAGCTCTGTTCTTAAGGATCCTTTGTGTATATTTTATAAATAACCAACATACAGCTCTGTGTTGCTGGTAAAAACAAAACCATCTTGTTTTACATATAGAAAAGCTAACTGAAGTTTATGTGTCTTTAAGCCAAGGGTCTCATGTACAGCATTATGTAAATATATACTTATTTGCCTAGAGAATGAAGCAACATTAGTTAGCGCAAATATGTAGTTTATCTCATAATCCTTGTACAAATCGTGTTTACTCTGGCCAAAAAGTTAGATTTCAAAATATCTGGCAGAAGTTGCTGTACTCCTTAGCAATTGTAGCCTTCATCTAGTTGAAAAACAGGCATGTCTTATTCCTGCCTGTTAGCAGAGGTTACACAAGATGTCATATCAGTATTTTCTGGTATGCTGCCGTTCCCGGTGAAGAATTCGGTCTAACTTCTTTCTGGACAGTGAAGCTGAGTGCTAAAACCTACCATCAACTGTTAGAGCTTGGGGATGTGCACTGCTAACATACCCTTTGAAAGCAAATAAAGCGTAGTGCAAAAGAGGGATTGTTACTCCTTAAATAAAATTGTATGCAATAAAAGAAGTTTTGTTTTAACCCTGTAACTTTTTAGACAATAATTACTGGAAAAAATGATTGGCAGCAAAATCTGTGTTGGCCCATTTGAGCAATATGCATCTTAGCTTAACTTACGAAACCTTTATTTTAGTATACTAGTAAAAAGCTAGGATATCAGTGTAAGAAAGGCAAGTTGTTGAGCATAATATCTAAATATGGTATCCAAACAGGTCTTCCATCCTATAAAATGGTCTCAGTTGGGGTTTCAGGCAGGAGCAGCTTACACCCAGGCTTTTAGTAGGGAATTAATAGGGATTTGCTATTTTACCTAGTTACTTGCGTTCATGACGCTTGGGAGTACGTAGTCTCTCTGAAACCTTTTAGTTCTCTGTCAAGTACAGTCAAAACTGAAATTTGCACCAGAAATTGGGAAGGAAACTGGTGAATGTGGATACAGCATGACTGCACAGCTTAAAGAAACGCAGCTAAAAAACTATTTCTGGAGCTTAGCGTCTTCCTGTCTCCTGCAAAATCTAAATGAAACAACTGCGACATCCCATCAGTTCCCTGCTGTCTCCAGGGCTTCAGCCACACTTTGAAAAGAATGCCATATGTGGAAACCAGGAGTGACTGATCTCCTGGGAAGTGAAACACTTTAACCTTTCTTGAATCTGGGGGCTGTCCAGGATATGTATATGGAAATTTATGGTTTGTGATAAATGAGAAGGCAGACTGGCAGACTATTTTTGGGCTTAAAGTGCATGAGGCCAGCTTCCGTACTCTGATTACAAAACTCGGAAAGTGTTTCACCTCTGGTCCAAATGCTGTGGATACAGAAATGCCATACTTCTCATTTCCATGGCTTTATAGCTTTCGGCTTGAATGTAGAAGATATAATAGTAATGAAGCTACAGTGATGTACTTCAAAAGCCAGAAGAAAAAGGCACTATTTTTTTTTTAACTCTCTGGATTAACCAACTGCTTTTCAGATTCATCCGGTATGTTCTACATCTTCTCAGCTGTAGCTGTGATCAGAGCCTCAATTTCTTCTAGTCTGTGAGGAGATAAAGGACAGAGACAGTGCAGGCTAGACCAGAACTTTGCACTCTAAGTTATCAAACCTGTAATGCAAAGCAGAGTTCCCAGCTTTTTTTTTAAACATTACTTGTTCTTAGCTTTATTGTTCAGCATGGAAATTTAACCTTATTTACAATTCAAGTGAACTATTTAACATCTTAAGACGTACCTTAGGGGCTGAAAGGGAACCTATGTGGAGTTTCTAACTTAGAAGGCTGACAAAGATACACCATCATAGTGGAAGGAGGTGGGTATAAGTGTCTGAGCCAGCAGGTTCTTTTCTTTAAATACTTGTTGGACATGCTTTTTTTTTTTCCTTCCCCCAGCTTGTTTTTTTTTTTCTGAATGAGACATGATGTAATTTATTCGGGAAAGGAGTGGAGTTTTAAATGTATATGAAGCCTGTGGCCCACTTCTTAGATACACCATATGAGCATGCTAATTCCATCATGATGATCTTACAGTGGTTGTTTTGGAAGATCTGTATTAAAGCTGCTTGATAGGGAGGTGGTAAGGAAAACAGACTTGGATACACTACATTAAAAGAACATCATCTTTGCATTAAGAATGTATTCATAAAAGAAGTTTGCAGCTAATTTATTTATGATTTCTAAAACCCAAGTTCTGCAAAGCCTTTCCTTAATTCTCTTATCTTCTACTTAACTGCATACTTCTCAGTACTTTATTTTCTTCATTTGGGATTTGAGTTTATTTTGGTCCGTCCTGTGAGGAGAAATTTGTCACAAACAGGTATGACCTAGATTTCTGAGACTTTGTGGAATGTCTCTTGTGTGTCAACATACAACTTAATGAAAAACTCTCTCCTGTTAGGAAGGTGCCATCAGATGTTGTACATACGGCCTCGTGTGGTGTATTGCAGTGTTATCTGCACGGCTGTTGCTGTACTGTGGGTGGTAGCCACAGTTGGCTGTGAGTAAAGACTCAACAATGGTCTTTTGTTTTCTTAGTTCCTCATTGTTCCTGCGATTGTGGGTAGTGCCCTTCTCCACCGGCTTTCTGATGACCGATGGGAAAAGATAACGGCATGGATGTACGGCATGGGGCTCTGCGCGCTCTTCATTGTCTCCACAGTATTTCATATTGTTTCGTGGAAAAAGAGTCACTTAAGGTATCACTGTAAGATGTACAAGTTGTTTTATTTTCATGTTTGCAAAGTTTTTCCATTGTGTTTCTCAGTCAAAATCATGATTTTACAGAAGGTTGGAGTGGTACTTTGTACTGAATCGTGAAAAAAAATCACCCTCAATTCTGTTGGAAGAAATAGTGAGCCAAATAAACAAACTTTAATGCCTTTTCATGTGGAAAATATGTGTTTTTCTAGGTCCTAGTGGGTCTTAATCTGCAAGTTGCATGGGAAAAACATAATCTAAGTGCATGAGTGCATGGCAGATATAATTCCACTGCAGAAATGAGAATGCTCTCTGGAACTGTGGCATGCTCAAATACTTCGAAGAATGCAGATTTTGCCAAGAGAATTATAATAAAATACACATTTCAGAATCAGAAAGCCTCCTTGGGAGCAAGGCAGCCATAGCAAACTAAGAAGTGATATTTTAGCTTTTTTGGTTTTGGTCCCATTATGACTCCTATTATAACTCTGGGCCATTAATTGGATTTAACCAGTAGTCACTGAACAGAAACAGTTTCTGGATTAGGCGGTTGGTGTGATGCCTTTCTGCCTCCTTGCCAGAGAGCAGGATGTGTGATGGAGGGGAGAAGGGAAGAGGGGAGTGCTCATTTCCTACGTGTCTTGCTTGTGACCTCCTGAAGCTGAAGTCAGCTGGACAGGCTTCCAGATGGTTTTAAGAGGTTATGGAGCTGATGGTATTTTCTCCAAAGTGTGGCAGGACACTGGGATGATACAAAAATCTTTCCAAAATATGTCTTGATAAATTGTTCTCTCTCTTACTAGGACGATGGAGCATTGCTTTCACATGTGTGACAGAATGATGATCTATGTCTTTATTGCGGCATCATATGCACCATGGTAAGAAATCTGAAGCGCAGCTATGGTATTAAAGCTTTTCCAATGTAAACAGTTTATCATTGCAACGTTCCAAAATTTGTAGGTATCTTCTTAATGCAATTGACCGTTTTCTGCATTGGGACGTGCAACATAATGTAATTTCCTGGGATTTGCTGAACAGAAAGCAATATTAGAAAACAGCAGAAAGCAATTTATGTATATTCCACATGCCCCAGTTTATGCTTCCCTCGCATCAATGCACGCACGCCTTCTGCCTCTCTCTGATAGAATGTCCAAGTGTCTTCTCCCCCATCATGCCTAAGTTATAGCTCTGAATATTTATTTGCTTTTATCAAGCCCTACGATTCTCGTGTCAGCACGGTCCATTCATTCATCACTTTTGTCTCTTAAAATCTTTGTCCCTTCAGGTTAAACCTCCGTGAGCTTGGACCTCTAGCATCTCACATGCGTTGGTTTATCTGGCTGATGGCTGCTGGAGGAACCATTTATGTGTTTCTCTACCATGAAAAGTAAGAATTGTTATTTGTGTTTAACTTTATGGTGAAATTAAAAGGTGGGGGCTTGCTTACTCTCTGTCAGAGAGAGAACTGTTTTTATCCAGCTGTTTGCCCATTCAAATAAGAGCTTTGAAATAGTGCAAATATGTAATGATAAGGATGCAGACTTACATCTTGTCAGAAGATAATTGTATTCACGCTGTCATAATGTATCTTTAGCCTATATTATGGCCTTCTCTTGAAGGGGTAGGAGAGAAGTATCCACTTTTAAAACTTTAAAGCAGGCATGAGAGTGGGTAAGGTAAGAAACCAGTTGAAACAATAGCTTTTTTTTATGCCCCTAATTTTTGTAGCAATGTGCATAAATTATACTGCAACATTGTATTGTCTATACATACTGATGCATGGTGACTCCTGCTACCTTCTTGGGTTTGTTTTGAGATGCGAGTCCTTGAGTTTCAGATCTGAATTCTTGAGCTTTCTTTCATTACTTATCCTCAGGGAGCAAGACCCAACTTCGTTGTTTGGGAGATGAGTAACTGAGGTTCTTGTCAAATAAGAAAATAGAAGTTGTCTCAATGTTTTATTCTCACTAGTACTTAATGCAAATGAATGTATCAAGGCAGTATTTAGGTAAGAAGATATTGCTTGCAACTGATGCAGGCAATAGCAAATACTAGCTTTATTTTTGTCATAAAACATTGGTTATCTATCTGTATGGAAAGCTTTTTGAATAGCATGCCAACATAAAACTTAAAATATTTTCTTAACTGTTGAAGGAACTGTTTATCATCTTGTACACCTCCCTAAATGACTAAAATCGTTCCTTTTTAGGTATAAGATTGTTGAACTCTTTTTCTACTTAGCTATGGGATTTTCTCCTGCTCTGGTAGTGACATCCATGGTAAGGAATGTGACTATTAACATTACAAACACAAACTTTCCTTTTATAATCAGCTTAAGTTGCAGTGCAGTTCTCTTTCTTCTCAAAAGATGTTCATTTTATTCTACCATAATTGTAACTGTTCTCTGTAGAAGAACCACATATAGTCAGTTATATTTTGGGTTTGTAGTTTGCATTCAGTGAAATGCTACCTTCTTCTGTTGAATCTGAGCCTGACAGGGTCTAGATAAAAAGAACTTAAGTTCCAAACTTCACTTCTGAAGATCCTCGCTTCTGAGAGGATATTTGACATAACAATTCAATTGCTTCCATTTTAGTAAAGATGTGAAGTACCTCAGCCTGTTAAGGAATGTTTCTAAATTTTCCTATTTATGACCTTACTTAATGCCCACTTATCCCTTACAAATTGGGAAAGAAGCTTTTATTTAAGGAAGTGGAATGGACTTCTGATAATGTGCTTTTGTCTTGGTGTATATAAGAGCTCTCTGGAAAATCTAATCAATTCTGTGGTTGGACCAAGATGGGGGAAGTAAATTGATTCTTGTCTCTTTCAAAATTACTTACAGGCAGCAAAGCTTGAAGATTTTACCTCTTACTAGAGGCTTCTTTTTATCAGTGAAGCAGGGGAAAAATTGAAAAGTTGAGTAGCAGTGGAACTGTGTCAAACTGATGCACTGTATCTGGGATACTTTTTTTAAAAAGGTTTCTTGGTGCATCTGTAAAGCATCCTACTCCATCTTGTCCACCTCAAAACGTTGACTATTATTTGTAGTTACACATTTTAAATAACTTTGAATAATCTCTGCTGCTAAGATGAATCTGACACCTCTACAAGGTAATGCCAGTTACAGTCCTTAAGTGTTCCACGGGAATGCAGTGCTGTACCATAACCTTGCTGGATGCTTCTGCCAACTAGTAAGAGTTGCAGAGTAATGTGGTTTTCATTTTCTCTGTTTGTTTGCTCTGCTAATGAGCATGAAGCAAAACATCAAACTTGTCTTAATTCTTGAGTTATCCCACTATTACTTCTATAGTGCTATTGAGATATATAAATAAAATAATACGTATTTCAGAGTGTAATATGAATATACTGGGTTTTGTCACTTGTCTGTCATATCCAGGATGTTCTGAGTTGACAGCCAGCTTTCTTTTCTTGGGGAGAAAGCACTTTGTATTTTGTACGTAAAATACCCTTTCTCTCCTTGACACCCTACCCCTAATCTTTCCTCGTTAATTGACAGAGCAACACTGATGGACTTCAGGAGGTTGCCTGGGGAGGCTTGATCTATTGCCTGGGTGTCGTATTCTTCAAGAGTGATGGAGTCATCCCCTTTGCCCATGCCATCTGGCACGTGTTTGTGGCCACAGCAGCCGCTGTTCATTACTATGCCATTTGGAAGTACCTTTACAGAAGTCCTGCAGACATAATTCGTCACTTATGATAGGTATATACAAAAAAATAATCTGCACTTGGCCTCTGTAACAGTATTATTTGACTTAAGGAATGCGGGAAAATTGGAAAATTGCACAGAAAAGCTGCACTGACTTTGGTAGTTCTCTGAACACAATTACTGTGAATTGATGTTGTCTGTGTCCTGCAGTTGCCCATCGCACGGTAAGTGCTGTCACTAACCAAGATACTGTACTGCAGTACCAAGAGTCCATTCCGTGTTAGTAGAACTGGCTACCTGATGTTTACAAATAAATTTTGTATTCTAGTTTAATTTTACAATTTTTAACTGCGTGAACTTTTCTAAATTAGTGATTCAAATAGTGAAGTCAGTGCAATAGCGAAAATGTAACTCATGATTTGAAATTGGTTTCTACCACCTCTCCACTAGTCATTTATTAGACATGAATCACAGACAAATAATCTACTTTTACCACCCATTGTCTTGGTATAATGTGACTTTTATAGAAACTTTTTGTGTTTTTTGTAAACTTTAAAAGTACATTTATTGAACTGAAGACACACAACTGTCATCTATGCAGTTACTCATGTTGCAAAATCTTGCAAGAAATGGTTACATTCCACATACTGTACTGACAAGCAAACATTGTACCTCTTCCAAGGGTTCTATTACAAGTGTAATTGT
This sequence comes from Tringa tobata, assembly GCA_033628505.1. NCBI lineage: Eukaryota > Metazoa > Chordata > Aves > Charadriiformes > Scolopacidae > Tringa > Tringa tobata. The sequence goes on from JAHREE010000295.1 coordinate 846,131, forward strand.
AATAACCACTTTTACTAACTAAAATATAAACGTGAGTCTGCTGAGTTTTAACATGATAGTATTCTGCTCATCTAAACTACCACTTACACAGCACCGTAATTTGGCTTTATCCATGATGGAAATGAAGTGCTTTAAAAGAAACAGTGATTTTTCTTGTCAAGGTTCCCCATTCTGCTCCGTGGTGCCCAGCCAGGCAGTAGTTTGGGTGAAAGCTGATTTACCAGGGGCTGGCAGTGATGAGGGAGGTGGATAGCTAATGCCCCCTGGCCAAACCAGAGTCAGTCATTTCTTCAAAATGTATATCCACATATCGGTGCTGTAATATTAAAGCTTGAATTTTCAAAGGGATTGAAATTGACCAACAGAACCTGTTCCCACCAACATCCATTGGGGTTGTTCTGTTGGGAAATGCTGGTCAGAGCCTGGTACAGAGCAATCGATGACCACTTTGAATTTGTGGTCATTGGTTCTTCACAAGCACAGCCTTTCAAGGAAGGGAGCTCAAAGAACTTGAGACGGTGTCACTCGTCATTCTGGGAATTAACACCGAATAGAACTGGTCTTTAATTGTGTCGCTGTCTTTCTGTGAAGGAAAACCAAATGTGGTAGCAAGTCATGATTGTAGAACGTTAAATGACCAGATGTAGAAAAGTCATTGTAATACTGTTTGCCCAATAATTGTATCCTGTCCTACTATATAATGAATGTCTTATATTAAGATTGACTTTATCCTTTTTCGAATTTACTCAGTTTTTCATGTCAGTATTTAAAAACAAAACCAAAACGTGTTGCCTTTTTCAGATTTTGTTCTGGACATTGCCTGTCTGCAAACAATAAGTAGCAGGATAGGGAAGTTTTTCAAGGTACCGTTTAGTATTGCACCTAGATTTGCCAGCAGGTTGCATATTTTAGAATTACATACATTTGTATATGGAATTTACAAGAGGGACAAACTTTAAACTCAAGGCATTGAAGAAGAATTGCTGTAGGGTGTTAGGAGGTGACTGGAGAAATGGCACCGCTACAGCAGACTGGTTCGCTGCTCACAGTGGAACAACTGGGCAGGTAATTCCTAGTACAACAGTCTCACACATCTGGATGCCTCAGTTTTTTAACATTGTGTCTATTTTAATATTTTCCACTTTTTTGTGAGTTCGTATATTTTGTTTAAATGCAGTACTGTTAAAACCACTAAAATACATGTAAAAGTTTTCTGTAGTCAGAAGTGAAAGCTATTGCTCGAGTATGTTTGTTTTAATTTTAAGTTAATTTTTCATGGCATTGCTTTTTGGAGTGTTTGAAATGGTTTTTAAAAAATTTCAATTCGCCAAAAATATTTTGAATTACTGTATTCTAGTCGATATGATATTGAATGTACTAGACTAACAATAAACATTTTGTGCAATTTGGAAATTGTTGTTTTCTTGGTAGATGGGTTTTTTTCCCATCCAACATTTACGTAGGAAAGTGAGGGGCTAACACTGTTGCCGCTCTTGACACGAGAGATCCAGACCCAAACCTGATGACACTCGTGCTTGCTCTGTCAGCTGTTTAGATGAAAAGAGTAGGAAAGATTACAATCCAAAGGGGGGTTCAGTTTGTGGTATGGAAAACAGTATGTTTATGTGTAAATTTTTGGTCAATATTGGGAACTTGCTGCTTTCTCCTTTGCTGTTCTGGATCAATTTTCTTATACCATTATTATGGTATATTGGTATAATGGTATATTACCATTATACCATTATTACATTATATGCTGTGTTGGGTTTTTTCTTCAATTACATAACACTAAAATATGTAATTTTGCTCCTATCCTTATAGGAGTATCATTGCATTAAATACAGACAAGCTGAACTAAAAATACTTTTCTGTTTAGAAAACAAGTGTGTCAATTAGCCTTTTTTTTGTTTGTTTGTCCTTCTGTCTAATTGCAACTCTCCAGGCTGATCCCTCCCAGCAGTAACAACAGTGCTTTTTGCAGTAGCAGAGATGGGATTTCTTTGTCTTCCTGAAGCAAAATGTTTTTAAAAGCCCTTACTTTTGTATTTTCTCTGCCTCTAGGTTTTAGAAGTGCAACAAGTGCACCGAGTCTAAATGAAACAGCAATAAGATGCGTTTTAGTTTTGCAGACAGACCTTTCCGGAGGATGTCTGGGATGTAACAGGAGCTTTGAACACTTGGTACTTCCAGTCTCATCACTTTTAAGTCCTATATTTCAGTTATCTGAAGGGAATCAATTAAGGATTTATTCTGGAGTGCACTTCTTTGTGTTGTATTGTTTTTTCATTCAACGGCAACAAGGAATGCACAAGGAAAATAATAATTTTTCTTCCTGTTAACAAAAGCAGTCATAAAAGCAGGCTGTCTTTCCAGTTCTGTCTCCCCACATCCCTCTTAATTACTTGTGATTATGGCAAGAAATTGCATTACTGTTCTTCTAGGTAAGTTCTAGGTAAGTGACGAAGGCCTTTCAAAGGAGGCTTGAGTGTCTGAACATGGTTTTCACTGTATCTGCTGAATGATGGTATAAAAACAAGATAAGTCAAAGACTCTGGAACAGTTGGTTATCACGGTTTTCCGGAATTTTCAAAGGTTACCTAAATTCCCAGTCAGTGTTGGTAGACAGACAAGATGGTTCCACGTAATGTGTATTTACGCTGTTTTGCTCTAATTCATTGGGTTTTGCCTGGTTTGAAGTGCCAAGCCCGTCTCTGGCCGTTGTTCCGTGGAGCAGCAGCTCTCCATGTGGCAGTGCCTTGTTTGGAGTCGGCACCTCGGGGCTCGGGGGGTCAGACCCCACAGTGTGGTTTCTTATGTGAATTTCAGAGCTGGTAACTGAACTCACACGTGCTGATACGTGAGCTGTGTAAACCCCATGGGTGTCACAGCATTTTTAGTGCTGCCTCCTGGTGAATTGTGTGTGTGTCAGGGGCTGGAATGAGCAAGTAAAGAGAAGGTGCTAAAGTTTTTCGCCGAGGTTTTTCTACTAAACCTTTTGCTTAAATGTCCCTCACACCACTTGGGTGGAAACCTCTTTGAGTCACCTACACAATTCTTTATTTAGGCCTGGCGATTTCTCCGGAGGCTATGGCTGTTGTGCTCACATTGTGCTTGACTAAGTCTTTCCTCTGCTTTGCTATTTTTAAAAGAATGCAGGATGTTACTCTCTGCTCACTAATTGCATTCACCACCAATAGGTGTCATAAGATTAAAGCTAAAAATAGTTAGCAAAAGGATGACCAGGATGGCAAGGCGGATGCTTGCCCACTGTGCGGTGTGGGTGCTGTCAGCCTCTGTCCCCTTCCTGTCACGCTGAGCAGGTGGCTTGGCTGGTGGCATGGACCAGTGTTCCTCAACACCTTGTGGCCGCTGGCTGGCATCCTGCTCTTTGAAAGTGCTTCATTCATCATTTGTCAGAACAAGTTCTTTAAGCAGGGTCATAGTCTGGAAAGGGAAGGTGCACGAGACACCTGAAGTGTTGGGTAGTGGCTGTTTGGAAGCGTTCAGGTGCTTTCGGTTTGGAGTTACAGTGGTGCTGGGGGGACTGGTGCTGCCCAGCTGTGGTACAAGCATTAGTGAAGCTGTACGACTGTGCCTGGGGGTAACACACACACACACACACACACGGCCGCTCAGTGTTGGGCTTTGGAGGTGCTTTGCAGCTGGTTGTGAAGGTTCAGCACAAAGAAGTTAGAGGTGAAGCACCTTCAGAGTGTCTGTGCCATCGACAGTCTAAGTAATGTAGTAGCTCGGTCTTACAGGTCCAGCCCCTGGGGAAAGCAGTGCTCTGTTTAAAAAAGAGTTTTCAAATTCAGGTTTGGGTAGTATTTTGTAATGGGTTGACATTCTGTTACTGACCTGGGTGTCTGCTTGTTTGTTTCCCCACCAGGCATCTTGCTCTTGGTGGTGGTGAGCCTGTCTGGGAGCAGGGAGGTGGCAGTGCTTGTTCCTGTTGTAGAACCAGGGCACTTGTTACTGAGGATAAGCTGGGGAACCAAAATCCTCTTGCAAAAGGCCAGCAGTGAAGCCAGCACCAGTTTTATAACAGAAGTTACATCATTGACTCTAATGAGGCTACTGTGCTCTCCCAAGGATATATTCACGTCTTTGTTGCTTAGCAGCGTGAGCCCTGCTGCCGATGGATTTGTGCGCCCAAATCCTTTAGGTGCCTTTGAAAATCTCCCTTAAATTTGCCCATAGGTGAAAAGCCATTAGTAGAGACCTACGGAGTTAGTGATTTGAGCTTCAGCAGACGTCGCCTCCCTTTTTGGTGTGTCGTGTCTGCTTCCAGGGGTGATGCAGAGGTTTGGTTTGCAGGCAGTGACCAGCCACAGTATGTGGCTTCTGTGACATGGTCAGCCAGTGACCAAGCCTTGTCTCTGACAGGACATTCGGACCAGACCACAGGATGTTTGGATGGAGAGCTGTAGTTATTCAGAATGTTGAAACACCAAAACCCAACCCACAACACCTGCTGAACTTTGGGAATGGCTTCAAACAGCAATGATTTAGTAGCATTGTAAATGCTTGAAGATTGTTGCTGTGGGAACTCAACAATCTTCTCGAATTAAAAACTATGCACTTGGGCAGCTAAGGGTTGGGAAGGGAATAGGGATTTCATTTATTTTTTTTAAATACGTGTCTTCATATATCAACATGTTTGACTGAATGAAAATGGCTTTTGTCTTGAAGCTGATGGTGGTGCTGAGCAGCTTAATCAGCCTTCTGCTAAATCACTGAAAATAAAGCTTGAAGGGACTCTGAGATATTTTTAGCCCATCCTCTGCCTGCAGGCAGGACGAACTCTGCCTGTCATTCCTGACGTGCTCGTCCAACCTGTTCTAAAAAGCCTCTAACAATGGGGAATTTCACAATCCTCCCAGGCAGTTTATTTCAGTATTTCACCCTCTGCCCTCTTAGATGTTTTTCTGCTGTCCAAGCAATGCTTTCTTTGCTGTAATTTAAGCCTGTTAGTCCTTGTCCTGCCTTGGAGAAGAGCCCTTACGGGCAGCTTTTCTGTAGCTGGAGACTCATTTCTTCTCTTGCTTTGCTCTCCCCTAGATTTAAACAAGCTCAATCCCTTCGATCTTTCTTCAAGGCCACCTCATTTAACAGAGCTAGTGGGGTCTTCCAGAACGACTTCAGACTCAATTTCCACAGCTGATAATGTGACAGGGACATGAGAAATTAGTGACAGTGCGAACGGAGGGACAGGGAACATTAGGAGCTGTAATTCTGTGTTTCAGGAGATGGGGACAGCAAGCCTGGGGCATACAACTGCCCAGAAACCAGTGGAGACCCGAGAGGGGAAAAATCAGCCCCTTCTGGGACATAGCATCATCTTGGGAGGAGGGAAGTCCCTGAGGGACCTGGCAGGAAAGGGAAAGGGAGTGATACTGCCTGGGAAGGAGGTTGCAAATGGCACCCACTCGGTTTTTGTGCAGCCAGGGGAGTGTGAAAGCGTCACACTTTCCGGGCTCTGGCTGTGGTGCCCATCGGGGGAAACACCAGCCAGGACCAAACACCAGGATCCTCCCGTGCAGCTCCCAGTAGCGACTCCAGGCCAATCCCCTGCATCCCAGCCGGGCTGTGCTGGGTGTCCCACCAGACACAGGCCTCTAGCCGGTCACAAATTGCCCTCCAGGTAGTTAATAACTTCCTGCCAGAACCGGGGTTGGTCCCCCTTGGTGTGAGCGGGGCTGAGCCTCTGGGCCTGGTGACAGCGCAGGGCCCTTGACTGGCACATGGTGACACCAGCCAGCGCAGACACGAGCCCGGGTGGGCAGCAAGTGCTTTGTCCATCATTTCTGCACCGGGGCAGAGCAGATCTGACCCTTCGCCACAGGAAAGGAGCAGGGCCCTGGCTGGGAGCTGGGGCTGACCCGTTCCGGGTGCTGGGTCCAACTTTTCCTCACTAAACCTTTTGGTAGCCAGCACCATCCTCTGGTTCTGCGCCAGGCAAAGCTGTTTATTTGCAGCTGAGGTGGCTGCAGCCTCTGGGCCATCTCGTCAGCGCAGGCACGGGGTGGGATATTCACATTCATAATCCCATTTTGCAGCCCCGGATGGGGACTCTTCCAGCCAGTCAGACAAAGGGCAGGGGAAGGCCTGAGGGGCTGTGAAATTGAGAGAGGGCAACAGGCCCCTTCCCTGCATGGGCAGCGCTGCTTCTCCTGCCCACACCACCATGAGATGTCTCTCCTCGCTTCCTCTGGGGCCACTGGGCCCTCACAGCCTCTGTACTGGGCAGAATCAGCTCATCTGCAGGTCCAGGGCTGAGCCACAGGGTTGGGCTGAGCAGGCAAATGTCTTTCTCCGGAGGTGATGTTTCTGGCTGAAGGCTGCAAAGGTGGAAAACAGCAACTGAGATACAGGTGAGAGGAACGAGGTCACTGGGCCAAAGTCTTTGTTAAAAGAAATTACCTCTGGCTGATTTCACCAACCCAGGTGAAACCTGGCTCTTGATTGTGGTAAGTGTGGGTAGTTCTCATGTTTTCAGTTAAAATTTGGGATACTAATATGACTGAGCATCATCCTTTTAAGGCCAAGTATTTTTTACACTCCAGGATGGCAGCTGAAGTATCTTAGACAGATGCTGCCCCTGCTCCCAGGCACCGCCAGCATCCCAGGGGTTACAGCCCCCCGATGTCTCTCACTGGGCTTCAGCCCCATAGTCGCCTGCCATGGGGCTGGGTGAGTCCCCAGCTGAGCAGCCCCGGGGGTCCCTTACCGTGCTGCAGCCTCACGGAGGGAGAGCATGTGAGGGAGGATACACTAGATACTAAGGAGCAAAAAAACAACAGTTGTTTTGAGCCAAGTGCAGTGCTTGGAGCACGCACGGCTCTTGCGTGACCCCTTGTGTCGGTGCAGGCTGGGGGAGCCAGACATGGTGAGGGACACGTTGGTACTGAGGGGGTGTGTGGTGCCCATGCAGACATGGAGCTCTGTGCACCCATGGCTACCTCCCACTGTGTTTGTGCACTTTATGCTTAAGGGATGATTACAGGTGAAAATGAAATGCTGATGTGCAGCGGAGTTGGGCAGCCCTTGCCCCTGTGTGGGTTTCCCTGCTGTCAGGACTTCTCCTGGAGGCACCAGAAGACGCCCAGGAGATGCCTGGGTCTCCACTATCAACGACACCCTGGTATTGATGCCACTAATCCAGAACATGTTCTTTGCACCTCGTAAAGATGTGTTTGACTTACATCTCCTGGGTCTGGGGAGGAGGATGAGCAGGAGGAACTGGCCTTGGGCGTCGTGCCCAGGACCGTGTGGCTGTTGTCAGGCAGCACCCGAGGGCTCAGTGCTGGATGAGGAGCTCCACCAAATGGAGCTTAAATTGAGTGGCCAAAAGTAGATGTCCAGCCCCAGCTCAGTCTGGGACTGGGGATAAAACCCCTCTGTGACAGGAGCTGGCCTCTCCCCGCTCTGCGTTTCGTTAGGAAGAGCAGGACTCGTTACCCGTGCCGAGACTTATAGCCCTGCCGTGCCTTGCCTGAGCGATGTCATGTGCACTGCTTCTGGAGGCAATTTTTATAAATATAAACACTGTATTTTATGTCTTTACCCTGCCTGGCGTGGGCGGGATGGGGGATTTTCAGTCCCTGTGGCGTGGGGGGAGCAGCATCCCGGGGGGCTCCATCATCATCTCCCAGGGCGACCAGCCCGGCTCCACAGGCCTCCAGAGGGCACCAGGCACCGGCAGATTAAAACCACAATTAAAAGCTGCTTTGATTGTGCTGGTTCTGGGTTGTGGTCAGCACAGGCAGCTGTGCCTCACTGGGCACCGACATCCTCCTGTTCCGATGCAGTTTGGGCTGGAACCTGGGGTCTTTGGGCAATGTGGCTCTGCGGGGATTTGGGTTGATGGCCTGGGCTGCTGAGCAAAGGGCTGTGGTGGCCCCGTGGGT
>JAHREE010000295.1:869239-896405 GCA_033628505.1 Tringa tobata
GGTAGGAGCAGGCAGAAGCAGGCAGCAGCAGAGGCAGGAGCAGGCAGCAGCAGAAACAGGAGCAGGCAGCAGCAGCGCCCTCTGCCCGCCCGGGGGCGCACCCGTCCGGCCGTGGGTCTTGGGGGGGCAGCGTCGGGCTGGCCCCCGCCCCCCCGCGGTGCTGCAGGGCAGGGGAGCTGCGCTGCCACTAACGCCGGGGAGTTTAAAACCCCCCGATGGCTGTCTAGGTGGTGGGGATGGTGGTAGACCCTGGTTTTAAAGCCAGCCCAAAGGGCTCAAGGCAGCAAGGCGTTCCTGTAGCCTGGCTTTAAATGGACGGCTAATCTCATTTCAGATATATGGGCTGGCAGAAACAGGCTTATTTAAAGGATTAAATGCAGGAAAGCTTCCTTTGATGTGACTATGCTTGTACCAGAGCAGGCAGGTATTTTTTTAATGCAGACAAATATATAGGCACACGCATGTACAAATCTTGCAAATTCTGTAATACAGATAAAAATGAAGGAAGACAGGAGCTCTGAATACTTTTATAGTATTTCTGGTGAGCATGCAGGGTGTTTCTAAAAGTCAAGTGGATTGTGAAATCTGCCCCAGCTTTCTAATTGCCCTAAACAAAAGAGCCTATATTTAAATATTGCTGAAGTTCTAGATACACGGTATCAGTTTACATATTATCATTTATCTATAATGTGCCGTATTACACAATTACATGAGCTTTGCAATCATTGGCCTCAAGAAATTTTGCAGTAACTCTCTGAAAAAGGCCAAAAATACTCCTTTTAAACCCGGGAAATTGAGGCATTGCATCTTACCAATGCAACAGGAAAATAAAGGAGAGAGCGACGCATCTCCAAGGTGATCTGGGAGAAGAACCTACAGCAATCCAGATCCTGCTGTCTTCCCTCCGTGCACACATTTCACTTCCCTTGGTCTAAGAAGCTCTCACTAGCAAAGACCCGGTCCTTCAGCAAACACAAGATGTCCCAAGTGCCAACACAAAGCTCGTTCAAGGTGAATGTTACTCCCTAATGCAAATCCAGAATAAATCATGCACACAGGTAAACGCTATCACCCAGAAGCCCGAAGCCCTGTAAGATACTCCTACACACACACAGCTCACACCCCTCTATCCATCAAGGCAGCTGACTCCCCGTTCTCTCACGCTCCTCTGAATGATGAGGAACTCCACTGAGAACAACAGAGTTAATAAGGGTGTCTAAAACCCCAGGCAGAAAAACCAGTATTTCCTTGTCCAGCGTTTTACGTTAGGCAACTCCTGGCACTTGCTCTCTTTTTATTTATTCTATCAAGTTTTGCCAATAATACAAGCCAGGAACCTGTCTTCGTTAGTTTACTGGCTGATGGCCACTCTATGTGGTGCTGGAACTCCTGGTAATCCAAGACGACAGCGTGGGCTGCGCTGGACTTGGCTCTGCTCGTGCTGCAGGAGTGCGGTGCGTGGCCTCGCGTTACACCGCTCGCCCGGCTCCTCTCCCCGCGTGTGCACGGCGCTGTGGCTCTGCATCCTTCTGCCAAATTTGTTCAGGGTGTTATTTTTATGCACTAAATTCCTCGCAATCAGAGGTAGGTCAAATAAGCACAGCAATTGGAACGTCATGTGCCCAGCAGCCGACTAATCCTCACATCAGCAAGCTTCACAGCTGTCACAACACCCAGGGAAAGAGCTGGTCAGAGGCTGTGATGCACAAGGAATCAGCCAAGGAGGAAGCCGACAACACCAGCCGCCAAGGACAGGCGAAGGTAAAGCACCTCGCTGCTCAGGAGCCAGATGCCTTTGTTGCCAGTCTCTGTGTTATTTAAACACCCCGCACTCGCAACAGCGGCCAAATTTTCACAAGAGTGAAGTGGCTGGCCTGTTTAATGTGCTTAGCTTTGTTCTCAATGGGGGCTGACCACTGCCAAGTGTTTTGGAAAGAACTTAGCCCCTCTGTTTAAGTTGCTGAAACGAGAGCTCTTCAGCATTAAGCTCTTTTGGAAATCCAGCTGCAGAACTCCTCGGTGGTGGTGGTGGTGGTGGATGCAAGCTGGGAACAATGGTTAATGGAAACTTCCTCTCATACCACCCTGGTGATGTGTCTCAACCATGGCCTGGAGAGACCACAACTATGTCAACACTGGCCTTTTGTCTGGAGATGTTCCCACTCGTAGAGCTCCACTCAAGCAACACCGAGTATGCCAGGGCAGACACAGCTCCAGGTGCCTCCTGGCAATGGGATCAGCAGGTTTTGACAACCCCAACAGTTACAGCTGCCCCAACATCTTGCCTTTGCTAATGCTCTTGGTGTTGCTCTGGCAGATATTAGCAATAGCGGAAAATTTTCCAGCAAGAAGGACTTGAAAGAAATTTGGCTGTTCTATCCCTTTCAGTCCTCCTCCTCCCAGCAGAGGCTGCCAGTGAGGAAGTCCAACGTAATGGCAATATTTTCAGTGTGGTTCCTTGTTCAAAGAGAAATGGACTGAAGCCATTCACTTGTGTCATCTAGGTCACCAAACGGCTGGTAAAAAAAACCATCAGCTTTTAATTGCTTGCAATAATTAAAATGCATAATTCAAAAGTGCAGTAGCATTTTTATGTATCTACAAAACCAAAATGCTGATCTGGTATTGTAGGGAGCTCAGTCACCATATCCTGACTCTTAATTTTCCCCTTCTTAAACATCCCACCTACCTGCCGTGCCCAGGAGAGTTAAGATGGAAATAACCTCTTCAACTGCACCACTGCTTGACAGACTTCTTATTTGTATTGCAAGAGATCCCCAGTGAATTATGTGGAATTCAATTTTGAATCATTCAACTCCCATAGAAATGTGCCTGGTTTTCAGAAAAACCTCCCTTCTTGCAGCCCTTCCACACTTTTCATCAGCTCAACAGCTGGCTGGAGAACAGCGATGAGAAAAAGAAAAGAAAAGGGAGTGGAAGAGTTCTAATCAAAATATTTTCGCCTATTTTTTACACATATGTTGGAGGGAAAGAAAAGACGAGTTTCTCATTCAATTTGTTAGCAGCATAGAGATAAAATATGTGTTTGCTAATAATTTTTTCCTTATATAAACTAAAGGCTCTTTGGGTATGTCAGTCAGGCTATATAGTACGGCAGTTAAATTGACAGATAATCCTCACTGCTGCTCCAGAGAACCCCACTGCTCTGCTGATATGTTTTCCAACCGGTCTATCCGCTTGGCGGCTGGCCAGCTATTTGGGATAGTTCTCTCAGTCCAAATTACAGCCTGTCCCAGACTAATCTGTCATCTATTTCTGCATTAACTCCTTCAGCCTCTAGGAAAAGTCCTCTCGGTGCAGAACAGAAGACAGCATGCAGGAATCTAGTCAGGCAAAAATCCCCACAGGCAGTAAAGTAAAAGAACTATTCTGGAGGGCAAGATTTATCTAAGTTCAGTATCTTGTCAGGTTGTAATTCTCCACTTACAATATTATAAGCATCATATAATTTCCCTACTATTAGGATTTTAGTGTCTTCCAGAAACCGAAACATTTACATGGACAGTAAGACAATAATCTATACTAGCCTAAAGGGAATGACAAGCCACACTATGATCTTCCAGCCCTCACATGGCAGGACAAAACCAACCACTCTCTGCCTGGGGGTGAAGAAGACACTTCACCCCGGGTGTATTTATGTAAGCGGTTATTAGAGGAGCTTTATTTTCTTCTGAAGCAACAGGAGATTAGTGTATTTGGACCAGTGCTCCAACCTGGCACAGACATTCCTCTATTCCTTATCTTACACAAACTTGATTCTGCTGAACATGGGGTGACTGCAAACACTTCCTGTGGAAAGAAGGATCTTAATCCAATGCAACCACAACATATTCACTGCTTTTAACGCACAGAAAGACTGGCACATAGAAGTGTTTTGAAAACATGTACTTTTTAAAGATATCAGCATTGTTTACAAACCTTGTGCATTTAATTATAAAAGAATTGTCATTTCCCCTCTCAGCATTGTGTGCCTCCCGCTCTGGGCCTCTGCAGTATTATTACAGGCAGAACTGGTAGTCTTATTAAGATTGTCTGACACTTCCCATTAGAGGATGCTGCCTTCAGTTCCTTAGACCTTTGCCAGATTTCAACCATTCTGTTTGGATTTGTGTGTGCCAATTATGTTTCTGCCAAAATGGTTCTACAGTTTCCCGAAAAAGGTTCAGCAAAAATACTTTGTTTTGAACCTGCTAAAAATTTCTGGCAAACTTTTCACTGAACTGTGTTAGTGGCCTGTGCGCTGGAAGAGAGAGCAGCTCCCGGGTCAGTGTTATTTCCCTTTTGTTTGCCTTCTTAAAATCTACTGCATGCATGGCCAGGCTGGGTGAGAAAGGAGCAATTTCAATAGGTGGTTAGGACACAAAGCAAGGAGGTGAAGAAGGCGAGGATGAGGGAGACTGGTAGCCAAAGAGGCAGAGAATGTGGAAGAGGAAGGCTGCTTCAGCAAAGGCAGGGATGACAACATTCAGTAGAAGAGCATCGTTAATGGGAACAGGGCAGGAGAGCTCCTGTGCCGATGGAACAAACACAGCTCCAGATTCCCGAGTCCCACGGATCCTCTGCTATCAGTGAATGGTGAAGTGTGCTGGCAAAGTGCCCTGTCCCCCTTCAGCTCCTTTCAGTGAGAGTAAGTTGTCATCCTCTACCCAGGCCAAGCGGCAGGATGCTGTTGGTGCTGTCAGGTCCATTCCTGCTCATTTCCAATGTGCCTGTTGTAGGGGTGGCACATGAGAAAATTCAGGTTGTCTTTTCAATTTATTTTTAAAATTAAATGCAAGAGTCGTTTTAAGAAGAACAGTCATGGTTGCAACAATATTTAAAGTTTCAATCGCACGCTATTTTTTCCAGATTCTTTCCTCATTCAGGAGTCACTTGTCTCATCCATTTTGATTTATCCAAATGGACCCATACATTATTTGCCACAAATTATTCCAACCTCTGATAGAGACACAATTAGAAATTTTTCAGGAGTGCCCTCCAGCATTGACAATTTCTGCATCTGCTTCACAGAAACCATTTTTTCCCCACAAGACCCCCAGGAAAGAAGGGGCAGCACTTCTCTTTGCAGGTGAAGGACACAAGTACCGACATTTAAAACCAAAAGTACACAGCCAGCCCCTCAGGTTAGCTAACGTTATAGGCACTGTCTCTATTTCAAATCAACTCTCACCCATTTCTGGTGCAGGTTGGGGGCTGCATACCAACAAGTGAGAGCCACCCAAGACATCAAACTGGGCTCCTCACAAAAAGGGACGCAAACACGCAGTGTGACAAGCCCACATAATCAAGCGGCTTGCTCAGAATTCTGCTGAAACTTCGTGGCAAAATCCAGTCTCTCTAGACAAAATCCTTCTGTCCTTCCTGCCAGATTTTCCCTTCTCCTCCCGCTCCTGCCGTTCCCTGTATCCTCTCACATCTGCAGTAAATGAGGTCAAGATCCAAGATCCGACAGACAACCGCTTCCTTCCTGATACAGCCCTGATTCAACCCAGAGCTGGCCTGACCTCTGCGTTCAAAAAGGGAAAAGGGAAAAAAGAGGATATAATGTAATTAAAGCCTGCATCTCCAAGCAGACAAGGGAGGGGGTGTGCTATCTGAAGCTGCACACGTGGCCCTTGGTCGAGTGTTTGCAGGCTTCTGAGGGCTTGACTTTGCAAGTCCTGCATGTGGTTAGCATAACGTGCATGTAATATGCTATTCCTGCTGTGCCAGTAACATTCTGCCCTTCAAAAGCAATAAACAAACAAATATGAGCACCACCAGGTAAAATTTTCCACTGTGTCTACTGGGCTTAAAACTCCAATCTTCTGTAAGATCCATACTCTGAAAACCTTAACCCACCTTTAGCCTGTGTGAAGGCAGCACTTGGTTCAATGAGACCCTATTTCCGAAAGCTACCAGGAAATCAAACTTTTATTCCCTCCCAAACCAGCTCCTGACAACCAAACTGCAAGGTAGTTGTTTCTGTTCTTAACATTTCCCTTGCAGATGTGCTACATGCAGAAAGTGATGGGTTTAACCTGCTCCTGGGACACCGCACAGGGATTTTCAAATTCTTGAAAAGCATGAAATCCACAGTCCTCTTAAATGCTTATCTGATGTTTTTCATAGGGTGCTGCTTTCCTTCCAAAGATAGGCCAAGATGGCATTCACTGGGGACAGGGCCTAAAGAGAAGCTGCAGAGAAGAACGTTCAGACACGTATTTCATTTTGATTTACACTGGCTTAGAAGCACTTTTCACTTCAAGATGCTGATATTCTCTGGTGCATTGGAGCTTCGTGACATCCTCTGGCATATCTGTGTATATTTTTGTTAATTAGCAAGTCACACATAGTAAGATTCCTCAAAAAGTACAATTTGTCTTTCTTTTCTTAAAGGGAAAGTTCCAGAGGAGCATCAGAATTGTTAGCCTGTTCTCACAGAGACAAAAAGATCCATTTTTCTTTCCCTGGACAACTATAAAGTCAGCTTTAATAAACCAATTTCAAACAGTAGATTTTAGATAGAGCCCCAGCTTTAGATAAGATACAGATACGATATAGATATCTATATATCTGCCTTCACGTGGAACACCACTCAAAACAAAGACAACACTTGTCCTCAAGATGCGTTCATGCCACTGCCAATGTGCTCTACAAGACTCCAGACCAAGTAAGTTCCTCTCACATTGTTCTCTTTATTTGGCTAATGAACATCCAGGATAGCACACTCTCAGACAGTAAACAGGTCTTGCAAAAAGCCATCATGTAATCCTCAAAGCATATGCCACCCATGACTCAAGTATCTATTACCCAGTTCTGGTACCCAGGCCCATCTCGCTTGGGTGTGTTATCAAAACACAGCTGAGTGAGATTTCAACCGGCATGGAAAAGCCACGTGAAACAGGTACATTTCCTCTGACTCTCAATCAGTAGCTAATGGCAAGGCCGGGAGACAGACAACAGATGCTATCAGCAGCTCCCTGAATACATTCCTTAAGAAAAAGGGGTCACTGGGCAGAGTTACAGGAACTTGCAAATCTTACCTTCTCTCTTGATCTGGTCTGTATGCACAAATCTGAACTCTCTGTTGCGGTAGCTTTTTTACATTTTTTATTCACTAAAACAAAGTACACTCCTTATGTGACAAAACCAACTCGATACTTTAGAGAGGGTGATTTGTAGGAAATAATCACATTTTAAGAAGCAGAGGTGCCAGAATGAGGACACACTGTTCCCATAACCTTCTAAGTAAGACTTAGTACATTTCCTTTTCTCCCTGCCTTAAATTAGGACCCTCTAACGTGTTTTGGAAAAAAAACAAACCCAAAACAGCAGAACCCCAAAACTTGTATTTGGTTTGTTACAGCCCAGTAACTGCAGAGGTCTAATTTGCTTTCACGTGCTACTTTTGTCCTCAATGAGCACACACAAAGAAAGCACAAGCCTGTGTGGTTGTATCTTTTTCTCTATTGATACACTTATCTTCATTTACAAAGTATACAAATGCATCAGTCTCGGGTAGTCTGAAAAATGGGTCAGAGGAAGAAAGGAACACGTAACCGCGGCTTAGGGAAAATTCCAGGAGAACAGGCTGTTGCATACGGACATTACCCGTGTATCCATAACTACTTCTGTACAGCTGCTGCACAATACAGGTTTTCTTGGCACAGCAGACACTGACAAAAACAGGGAACTTCAAAAAGCAAGCCTGATTAAAAGAATTGATGACACTGAACACTGGGCAAGACATTATCTTATAAATCACTCGTAAAAGCGAAAGAGTCATCTAGCACCAGAAAATGGCAAGAAACCACTGTGCTGAGGAATCTCAAAAACTGAACTAATGCCTGCAGAGATTTATGCACCATTCTATACCAAAACACTAGTCACATTTTTATAGGAAGATGAAGGTAAAGTGAGCAAAAGATCTCAGGGACGAGAAAAGTGACGAGAAAGTGACGAGAAAAAGCAACACATACCAAAATCTGTGTGTTTTTATCTTTTAATATAGTAGCAGTGAAAACAGCTGGCAATGGAATATTTCTTTCAGAAATCCCGGAATCCTAATACTTGTTTTCCTTTTTGTGATTTCCTCTGCAAACTCTCCATAGCCCTGAACCGAGACTCTGAATACATTACATATGTGTGTTCTGAACACAACAGATACGCAGAACCTGTGAAGATTTTGAACTATGTCAAAAATGAAATGAAAATGCCCCAAGACACAAAAGTCAAACCTCCTTCCATCTACTGAGCAGTGCCTTTATGGTGGTGCCTTCAGGATGCATCTCAACAAAATGAATCAGTGGAACTTAACTTGGCTGCCATTTGAGACTTAGATTTCTTTCAAACCCTTTTCCCTCAATTCACAAGTAAGAGAGATTTTACTTTTGCCATCACGCACAGTGTGGCACTCCATTGACATCAATGATAAAAATATTATCAATAAGTTAAATCAATATATTAAAAATAAAAATATATTTAAGTGTAACCTTGAGGCCAAGGTGAACCAGCAAATCACTTACCAATTCACTGCAAGTGGGAGCTTTTCAACATACATGTCTGCATTTTATAAATACACATAAACATAGAGGACTCTGTCCACTGAAAATTATCATTAAGGAAAGAGTAAGCAATTGCAGCCCTATTTACAGTAACTGTATTTTTAATACAGCATTTTTCTTCCAGTAACCATAGCTGCAAATTTCAAAATTAGTTGCCAATCCAGACATACAAAATAACTTTCAAACAATGCCTTGGCACTGAAACAGTTCTTTAACAGAGACCCTTCTACCCCCTTCGAATACAGTAATTTCGTAGAAGTCTCTGCCCGCCTGGGAGCAAAGCCCTCTGTGTGCTGTGCTGAACACAGCAGCCAGACAACCAGCTCAACACCCTTCTGATTGAAAGCAAAGCCTTTTCTTACTTTCATAGGCAAGGTATCACTAGTGTGTAACACCACTATTCCGGCTTTATTCAGCAGGGGATAAAGTGCCAAAGTACTCTTCTCTGACACCTTCAATCTTTACAATACTTACAATTTATATTAAATATAACAATGCTTTACTAAAAGTAGATTCCCACAGAAATAAATTGACTGGTCTGGCTTCCCTTTTGCAATGGTGGTCATCCCATTCTCTATATAGGATACCTGTGAGACATTATATGCCATACAGTATTTTACTCTTCAAGGATTTTCGGGGATGACAGGACACAACATAACCCTTTGTGTTATTTTCCTCATATTCGCCAGGTCACCTGTAGGCAAAGGCCCTGCAGGCTTCACTGCCCCTGAACAACTCCCACCGTGAGCCCCTGCTGAATAAAGGATAGGGTCTGCCAGAATTGGCCATGCAAAAAAAGGTGCATCTGTGCCCAAATGAAAGGAGAAGCACTGGAGAGTTGGAAAGCACTGCAAGCTGAGGGCAGCAACAATTCATAGGCTTGGAAAATTATGTGGGCTTTACCTTTTACACTCCTGTTAACTCTGATTTTCATGAAGTAGGTGGTGTTGCTACAGCAACTGTCATATCACATCATTTCAGCTGTCTCTGTCACAGAGATCATCTTATTTTATCTTAAACTCAGATATGCAGCTTTTCTTCTTCTATTCTAAAGCCCTCTGTGTTTTGGATATAAAAAATTACACAAAATGGAGCTATGCCATATAAATGATATTTTCTAAAAATATAGCAAAGCTTACAGAACATTTTTATTTGTTCTCCTTTTACAAATGCAAGCGACACTGACCAGATTTATGGTGCTCCAGAGGTTCAGAAATAAATTAAGAGATGCTTCATGCCAACTTTAACGTGTTCCTCTTATGGAAGCAAACCCTGTGTTCTGGTGCACTTCACCAGAAGTAACTCATCTATTCACAGGTGAAAACATCTTGCTTCCTCATGCCCAGGCCATTTATTCACCTACATTCCACACAATTCACACCCAGCTTAGATGCTGCTGCCCATCCACTGCACACAATATGCTGTGCAACTTGTGTACCTCACCCGCTCAACCTGAGCCTGGAAAAAGCATCTGCTGAAGCAGAAGTCTCTACGCACCTTCACCCGTTTCAGAAGGTTTGCCTTAGCTGCTAGGGATGAGATGGCCACCGGGCTTTGCAGCTCCCTTGCTCCATAACCCAAGAACTTGGCGCTACCTCCTCTGCCTCCATTTTGCTGTCTGGATAAGGTCTTTGAGGACTCAATGAGCAAGCAAAACTCAATAAAATCCTGATGAAGGAAAGGCTGTATTAAATTTTTGTTATTAACATGCATTCCAACTTGTGCACTCACAGATCTTCCTTTAAAAAAAACAAAAAACCAAAGTGGAAAAGTAGTACATATTCAGTTACACCCTCAGGCTACCCAGGAAACTAGAGAAAGCCCTATCTATAGTCAAAGGTTATTGCACAGACCACTCAGCTGCTGGCACAGCTCAGACTGATCAAGCTCTGCCACAGCCTAAGCCGGGAAGTATTTATATCTGCTTCTTTGTAAGCATTTCCAGCCACTTTCAAAACAATCAATGCAGTCACCAAATTACACTTCACTTCTACAAAGACAGGTCCTGGGCAGATGGAAATCTGCCTACATGGATCTAAGCTATGGGCAAGAGCTGTATCTCATGTACCTGGTTAAAGGC
The DNA here is from genome assembly GCA_033628505.1 of Tringa tobata. Classification (NCBI taxonomy): domain Eukaryota; kingdom Metazoa; phylum Chordata; class Aves; order Charadriiformes; family Scolopacidae; genus Tringa; species Tringa tobata. The sequence continues at coordinate 879,887 of JAHREE010000295.1, forward strand.
TGTGCACGCAATTGAGATACCAAGTGGCCTTTTGGTTCTTTCAATGACTTTGCAAGTTTCATTTCAGTGCTCCAGTACCTGACAGTCCTTAGCTTAATTTCCCAGAGAAATTAGTTGTGGGCAATGGTGCAGTGCACATGTCTGTCTAGCCTCCTCCCAACAACTTTTGAAACTGTTGGCCAATTTCAAACAAATTTGGCAGAGGTATGGACATCTACTGCTAACAAGCTTTGTGAAAATAAGTAAATGAACAAAGCTCTTCACTGCCAGCTGAAGGAAGGCTGCAGGAGCCTTGCTACACACCAGAGAACCCAGGGAGATTTTGCTGCTCATGGAATGGATTCCTTAGGCAGACAGTAGGAAGGGGAAAAGAAAAGTATTCACCAACTTATTATTTATTATGGCAGTCAGTGAAGTCACTTAATCCCCTTGTTCTCTACTAGTATTGATAATATCTTTTCATCTCATCCCATTTACTATTTCTAGTAATCATGAGCAAAATTATTTGACAACTGCAGTGTCACTTGACAATCTCTCTGAACTCCATGCAGACACATCTGGTATTGATAGCCATTAAAACAGTCATGCACATGTCCGGTCTTAAAAATCAGTGTAAAAGACAGCCAGATGTGGACAACCCAGCTGTCTGGTATCATCTGAGCATTTATTTATTCTTATAATATGCAGTGAAAACCAGAGCTCTATTAGAAAGAACTTTTTTTATATTATCCACAGCACTTACTATGCAAGTAGTGTAAGTCTTCCAACCAAGACACAGCAGGAGTGTTTGGGAATCAACAAATTTGCCCTGACAGCAATTAATTATGGAGTTTGGGGTGAGCAGGGGTTTGGCTGAAGAAGGGATTTTTTTTTTTTTTTTAAAGATTTTGTTAAAATAAAAGACAATAAGCTGGGTGAGGGATGTTGGGTAGGACTCATAGCTAAGAATCACAGTGCTCTAGACTTACTCTGGAAACTGCATGTCTCTGCCTGCTCGAGGGATACACACTGACACAGATCAGAGGTCCTTTCTGACCCTCTTCTTTCTCACTGCAGTTATTTCAGTGTTACGAACCTTCACAATTCCTGCAGCCTGGGGAAAAATGGGTTAAACTTCACAAATTAAAAACAAGTAAGAGAAACACCTTTCCTCTTTCTGCTTAACTGGATAATCGTTTAGTGGGAACCTGCTTGATGAGTTTCAGCAGCTCCCAGAGATCAGGCAAGGCTGCTTCTGAGAGCAGTTAAAGCTGCTGACTGTATAAACACCTTTAAGCCCACCAACAGGGTACCCCTTGCTAAGGTTGTTTTTTTTTGCTAACTAAAATTTCCAGAAGGCAATGAAGCATTTTGTATACCAACGATCCATCCAAACCCAGTAAAAGCAGGGAACAATTTTAGATGGAATATTTTATAGATGTTATATACATAAAACTGTCTCATGGTCAGAATAAATAAATGATTTAAAATATGTTTAAGTGAATGAAGAAAGACTAAATAATTCTCACTGCAACAGAGAGAGCATAACAGTAAGATTCAAAGGAATAAATAACAGGTTCTGTCCTAGTAATTTAAGGGGCTAAGAAAATTCTAGTTCTGAAGTTTCGTGTGACAAGTCAAAGGGCTTCACTGGAACTGCACAATCCTCTGGGCTTATTACTTGATACCATTTATCTATAATGCCAAGATTTTACTCTAGTAATGAGTGATTTTGAGTCCAGTTCGCTAAAAAGTACATGATGATTGATTTTCACACAGGGATTATCTTGTCCTTTATCAGATATGTGTGCAAGCATGTGAGTTTAAAAAAAAAAAAAAAAAAAAAAAAAGACAAACCCTGGTAAAATCTTGCTATAAATTCAAACCACTCACAACTATATAAACACCAAAGCAGCACCTACAGCAATCGCTGCAAAATATCGGAAAATATTTACTTAGCACTGTCCATATTATCACCTGCATTTCTATTTATTCACCTTCAATCAACTAAACACTGCAACTGATAAATGGACATTTATACACGCTGAGTTTTAACATCAAGAACCCAGCTCTCCCTTCCTGAAGCTCTCAGTCGACACCAGCCAGGAATCTCACCTCAGGGCTCTTTCTCCCAGATTCTCTTCTCTGAGGATGGAGGAGAGACTAAGTGAAGGCAACTATAAATTTATACTCTAAAGAATAACGTACAGATTTGGGGAAAAATATTACAGCTTTTCCTTATATTGATCTGCTCAGACACAGCTCAAAGTGTCTGATAAAGTTACCGTAAAAACAGACTTTTGGGCTCAGCACTGTCCATTCAAAACTACCCACCCACCCCCCTGCCATTTCAAGAGAGGTGTTCCTTTGTAAAATAACAGGAACTGCTCCTCAAACACGACTGCTGTTTTGTACCCCCTCCCCAAGCATTATGTCTTTTTGTACTATTTTTTCATACAAGGGTGCCCTCAGAGATGTTGGGGTTTCAAACTCAGAGCCAACTTTCCAAAACACGCTGCATTTTGAAAAGCCCATTTTTGTTTCACAGAGAAATAAATGAGTTTGCATCATAAAGGCTTTATCCCCCCAACCCCAAAGCCTCCCATACAGTTAAAAATCAAATCCAGCTTTATTTTCCTGCATGAGTCAGGCTGCATGCAAACAGCTTCAGAGGAAGGCAAGCTTGGGGTGGAGAACAGAACTGAACTACGAAATCCAGAGAGGGATACTTGTTCTTCTAACAGCACACTCCTATTTTCCCAAGACATTTGCTAATATTTTCATTTTAAAACTAGAGGAAAGCCACCCCCTTCCCCCCAAAAGAATTTTTAAAGATTATAAAGACACACAAGGACACACTTTATTATTTTAACAATTATTGCTATTTTCAGAGCTCCAGCACAGCTACTTCCTTCCATAATTGGACTTCAATCAAACCGTAGCGAAGCTTTTGATCTTGGAAAGAGTAACAACATAGCTCTGTTATCGGCACATAGGGGGCAAAGAGTAGGACATCCAGAATTTTTCAACAAAAGAAAGTTAATTGCTTTGACTTATATTTATCAAAGGTCACGGCTACAAGTTCTGAGTGCACATACATAACGGTGCACACTGAGAAACCTTGTACAGATCGGCCAAAGTAAGTGTTGGGATTATGCTGTGTGCATTAAAAAAAAAAAAAAGAAGAAAAAAGCAGCAAAACAATGCTAGATTACTATCCAAATATACCCCAGTGGATGTCCTGCCAAATAGCAAATATGTGGCTGTAAGCTCCAAACTGAAATAAAAGCTTGGCCAGAAGCCCAGAGCTTCACTGTATTTTGCTCAGCTAGCCATAGTCTGGCAGAACAGAGTGAACACATTCTCAGCCACGTGATAAAGAAGCCCGTCGGGCCAAGCTGATTTCCTTGTGTTGGTTAAATGTGATCTTCAGACTGTACACACCAGCGGCTTTGGGAAAACGTGAGAAAGTGGGAAACAACAAGCCACAGGCTATAAACTGAAGGGCGGCAAAAAAATTAGTTAAGGGGTTTCCCTAAGTGCTAGTGTTGCCAGTGCTATATTTTAATGAGGTGTTAACTGGGTTTGTAGGACTGAGCATATTCAGCCAAGGGTGCTGAGCACCGGGCATTCACCTGGATTTTGACAGGAGTTACACACCGTCAGCTCCTTCAAGGATGCAGACCATGAAAGGACCCAGTTGGGAAAAGGCAGTGTAAATTTCTCATCATAGAGGATTATGAGAGCTTCCCAAAAGGGGTTCAAAAATACAAAATGCTGAATGACTTCAAATTCCATATTCAGGAGAATCAGAGGTACCCAGGCCTTTCAGGATGTGTCCCAGGACAGGAAGGGTATGAATCTACTGGTGGTATACATCTCCTATGGTTCAGTTTTTGCTGACACTACTTAAATAGCCACCAAGTAGCACTGCTGAACACAGAGAAACCTCTGTGAGGGGAGACAGAATTTGGCCAAAGGATTCAAGACGAAAAACATGCAGGGTCTAATGGAATAAAAACTGCCCTGATGATAAGTTATTACATTTTGATAGTAGTGATAATGATGTTTTTAAATAACTGACTTCAGAAGAGACAAACAGCATTGCCAGCCAGCATCAGAGGTGCACGTGACTCATGAGAGCATGTTACATGTGGAAGCAGAAAGAAAAGCCTCCAAATGCAAGACCTCAGAAGTACATCCCTGCTACAGATAAGAGGAACTCAGATGAAACAGTCATGAGAGTACATAAGAAACGTGAGATTTGTTTACTTTATAACAGAAATAAATTGATAACCTAGACACGTGCAGCAGCCGATGAAATCAGAGACACACATGAGTTGACAATTACACCTCCAGTTCTTTCCTTCTATTTGGCTAATGATTTCTTTTCACGTGTTCAGAACAGCTTCCAGACAGAGACTACCACAATTTTCAACAATGACTTCAACCATGTCGCACTGAGAAAATTGAACAGATAAGACAGTTTGGAAAAGTGTTTCTTAAACCCGGTGATGACTCCAGGCCAACAGAAAGATCAGTCTTCCTGAGAGCAGCCACGTGATTACAGATGCATGAACATCAGGTCTCAGAGTCTGGACAATCCATGCCCTGATTTTTTAAGTGCCGAGACAGAAATGGCTAAGGTGTTTCAAGTAAGACACCCAAACCACAGCTGTCCAACATCTGTAACTGAAGGCTTGAGGTTTAACCTCCTCAAAAGGTTGATATGCAGGTTAACTTTAAATATGCTGCACTCTTTCCTAATCCTCTCATTTAAGTATACAGCTGAGTGATGCACGTGTTCACAAGGTCAACCTCCTGCTCCATTTTACTCAGTTTGTGTTACTCTCAAAAAATGGCTCAATCACCAGATTACCACCACCTCATCTAATGAGCAAGCTTTTTTGCCTATGTGAATTAGAGGAAGGCACTGGAACAACATATGGCAAAGGAACGTAACACAGTCTTGATATCTTACTTATTAACCTTATCTGTTACGCTCTTCTCTTCCAAGAGAAATAATGTTCACTACAGGTGGGGGAATTAATTCCTCATTTTTCAACATACATGTACTGATACAGAGGGCAGTTGGTGACAAAGGCCATACTATCACCAGTCCCTTGCGACTAACCTGCTTGGGTAGCTGCGGTCCCCAGAGAAGTCTGGAAATTGAGAGAATTAAACAACGGTGCCCTAAGGTATTCGTAATTTTACTCCCCTAAGTCTGCCCACTCTTTGCTAGTCCTCAGAGCAGTGACCACCCAGCTCAACGTGGCTCTGATTCCGGCTGCCTTTCTCTAGCTGCCTGGTTGCACTGCCTCAGCCGGAAGTCAATCATTATTGATAAGAAGAATTGGGCTACTCTATGGGGTTAGCCCACCATATAAAATGGATACACCAAATTAAATTATGTCAGGATGTGTGTAACACCAAAAAAAACCCCACTGAGCAAATATATACTGCTGTGAAAATTTTACTTTAACATCCACGTGCCGCTGTGGTGTACTTCAAACAGCAGTGAGCTCAGCACATGCAGTTATTTCAGATCTCTATCTGATTTTTCAGTCTTCCAAAGTTAAGCTCGAGGCAATGTCTTAGACACAGCTTAAAAAAATAAAAATAGGCAAAGCAAAAAAAAAAAAAAAAAAATCTCAACATTTCCCAGTAGACTTTCTCCAACTGAGTCCTGAGAAAGCAGGAAGAAACTCTTGAGTGTCTTTTCACAAGGCTTTTCTTTTTTTTTGTAAAGACACTTCATATCGCATAAGCCACTGCCAGACCAAACGGACTTTCAGGCCTCAGATAAGCGTTACCTTACCACAAAGGGCATCAAAATGTCTTATTGCTGTGCTGGAAACAGAACGTAGGAACGGAGAGAGGGCCTAACAAATCTCTCAAGGCCATAAGAAGCACGTGCGTTCAGGAGCAGAGGGAATGGGACAGGGAGGGAGCAGGGGAGTCCACCCAGCAGCGCTGCATTATGCTGCGAGCGTGTTGTGTCATTACAGCTTTATCCCGACACACCCATATTTACAGCACACAATGTACTGTACAACTCACAATGCCAAGAAACTCAACACATCTAATCTGGCAGAAAAACAAAGTCATATCAGGTTAATCCAATTCTTAAATTGCACAACTTTGAAAAGCCAATAGGAAAGCAAATCTTCCCCTGGCTTGTGCTCCCCCCTAGTCCTCCTCCCAACACACATACCCTGCCACGACCTACTTTTCCTCTTTGATCCCTCAACATTTTTAGCCCACTCTCACTCTCCCCTGTTTCTCATTCACTTCTAACCTCCCTCCGCCCCAGACCCCGGCGGCAGAGCGGAAAGTTCACGCCGACGAGAGCAAGCTGTAAAAGGCAGCTTTGTGTGCGGCGCCCCGGCTGAGGCGCGAGGAGAAGAATGAATGGCAAGAACCATACACAAGGTCACTTGGACACCTGCCCGCATGTGATACTGCAATAATTGTGATAAGATAACAGGTCTCAAATTTGAAGTTGGCTGACTGCAAGGTAGTTTCAAACAGGGCAGCGGAGCTGGGGCGCTTCTGCAGCACAAAAGGAACAGGATATAGTAAGGTTCCATAAAAGTTCAGACAATTTTTAGGTAAAATAATTGTGCTCGACTTTGGAAAGGATGAAGATTGTTCCATTGCTTGGGTTCAGTGCTTTCAAGATCTTGCCTACAAAAATTACAGCTGGTTTTCTAACTTCTCTTTTCAAATTAAACCTTAGAGTCCCATACAATCACAAGATTCCAGAAGCTGAGGATTTTAAAGGAAGAACAATAGTGGAAAAAAGTTTTTGACACTCCCTCTCAACACACACTAAACCAATTAAACCTGGTTTATTGCAGATTCATTTCTTAAAGTGAATTGACATCTCATGGTGTCTGAAAAGGTGTCGGCTTTCCCAGAAGCATTTCACACAGATCAGCACTTTAAAGGTCTCGTGTAAATTCTCTGATGTAGAAAATGCACATTTACATTACGTTACATTGCATTACAGCTCTTCCTGCTCAGTAACATATTCCCACCCTATCCACTCATCTATTTTCATGAAATTTTGGGAATGTAATTATTCCTTCCGAATCACAACTTTCACGTCACATTTGGTTAAAATCAGCCAATATACTCAAGAATCACGAAGCAGGAACATGCAAAAGGCCACACATACTTAGCATGATTGCACATGGCTTGTTTTCATAGCAGCAAATCAGGCAAAAAAAAATACCCCAACACTCATCTATCACAGCCAGCAACAGAGCTGCAAGAGTTACATACACAAAGCGGCCAAATGCCCCGTGCTGCACCGAAGGGCCACAGCTGCAGGGATTACAGACATCAGTAACATCTATATTTCCACTCTGCGGCACAAAGGAAGAAGGAAGAGCGGTACGTCTGATTCCTGCAGGGTTCTTCAAACTAAGTCAGTTTAACCCTCTCCGTTTTGATGAGGAATACGATTTGGTTTTCAGTGCTTAATTCCTACTTCCTAAGCATTAGAAGCTAAGCACCCAGCTGGGTTTTTAAGCAGACTTCTTGCTAGAGCGGGACTCGTTTCCAAATGTTGAAATGGTGAGTTTGTAAAAATTACTAAAATGTTTTAAGTCACCTCCTCTGTTTCAATGCAGCCCTCTTGCTTCGAGCCCGTGTTTTATATTCTGCAGCCTTTAGTAACACACTCATCTACAGGAAAGTTTAGTGCCGTTATTTCAGTAATCTCGCTGTGCTAAAAATACTGATTGCACTGTCAAATGGAGTTCTGCAGGAGTATTTTGTGTTTAGAAGTTTCACATTATTGTTCTTTCAGTTTTTCAAAATGCAATCTACAGTTTCCTTTCTTGCCTCCTTAGAATCTCAAGTTATAAGGTTACTAGCAGTACCACATTTAATTTCTGTTTTGAGTGCTTTCACCTGTGTTGTGATTGTTAACTTACCAGGTCACCTCAAGTATAGCAATGTCCTTGTAGAAGAATTAAGTTGGGAGCCTTGCAAATGTTTAAAAAAAAAAAAAAATTAAGACCCAATCATTTGCCACACAAAGTAATGGATCTTGCTATGGATGGAGAACCCTGTTCATTCGTTTATTAAACTCAGGAGTACCAACCAGTTCTGTAATGAATTACTTAATCTTTGACCTATTGTCCACAGCCACGTTCCAGAACAAAGAATTTATAGCAAGCTGAGCTCCCTAAGGCTAATTGGAAAAGAACTCTTTTTTTTTTTTTTTTTAAACCATTCTCCATCTTCAACAAGTCATTTACAAACTATGTATTTTTGCCTCTCCATTTATACACCTACGTCTCTAAGAATGACATTTTGTTACAGGTGAATTATTGCTGTAGTTCACTCTAACATCTGCTTGTAGAGTAAATGCATGCTAATACATCCACCTGAGGGTTCCTGTCAAGTTTTTTTTCAGTAATAATCTAAATTTGTGTTCCAGTTAATAAGATCTTAGTTTTCTAGGACTCTAACGCAATTTGGGTTTTTTTTTTTAATTCCTCCCACAAATGGCCATACACAAGCAAAGAACTCCAAGATCCTCAATGCCTGTTTTCACTAAAAGGCAAATAATATGAACAAGAGAATACTACCAGTAAGATGAAAAGCTAAAGCTATTTCTCTCAAAGTTGAGCAGAGAACCCTGAAGCAAGAGCATGCCACATCAGAGAAGCTAAGCAATGGTGTTGGATGGCGCACAATGAAAATCTGTGCCAAATTTAGCCCTGGCAAGATTTAGTTCAGAGAACGGGACATGGAAGCATAGCTGCACAACAGACTCAAGCATCTCTGAAGTGTGAGATGTTGAACAATAACTTGTATTCATTTAAAACTTGACGGATACTACCTCAGTTATGCAGGTTGAAGTGCTATGAAGAATGCTAGCAGAAAAGAGAAGGGAAAAAAAAGTTGCAACACATGCTGCCTTACCTACCTGTGTCAGCTCTCCCCGCATCACCTCTGAAGCTCTCAGGACCAAAAATTCAGCTTTGTGATAAATAGGCACCTTCTTTAATAGCATTTGTTCATTTAAAAAAAAAAAAAAGGTGATACAAGCTACAAAATCTATTTGTCATGCATTAATTTTGAAACAGTTGTGCACTCTACATTCATTTTCTCTACTAACTCATTAAATGGAGTAGATTTGAGGTTTAAGTAGATGCTTTTTTTGGAACTTTCATTATCTACTTAATGTAGAAGGATCAAAGCACAGTTTTTCTTGAATAAAACCTAATTGAAATACTTTTTTCTGATCATCACAGTCTTCTGTGGAATTCAGACAAAATATTGAAACTACATTTCATTTGTTATGAAAGTAAGACTTCAAAAAAAGCAAACTTCTGATCATGTTTGTGTGATATAAATACTAAAGAGCTCCACAGTGTTCTGCCAGCAAACCAACCTTCTGATTTCATAATGCTCTAAAACCCTCTTTACCAATGATGACTACGTCCTTTCATCCTGAGAAAACTCCACTGGCGCCCCAGAGCTGCTAACCCCTCACCTTAAAAAAAAAATAATAAAAAAATCCAGAAAGATGAATGACAAGAGAGTAAATGGTGACATTTTGCTGCTCCACCTAGGAGCTGATGGAGAGCAGTCAACAAGCTGCTTGCCTGCTGAGCAATACTGAAATCAGCCAGACCGCATGAGGAGTAAAGTACTCATTGCTGAGATTAATTGGGCAGAATCTGGCCACTGCTCACTCCCACAATTGCCAATCTGCTGTCATATAAATATGTAGAGATTGAACAACTTAATGTGTTTCCTAGTACCTTCATCTAATCAGATAACATCTATGTCTTCTTTGTATACATCTCCTGATGAGGTCTTCTAACTATAACATATTGTTTTATGAAAGACTCCAGGGTGTACTTGCTTCTTAAAAATCAAATCACTGCGCGAGCGAATCATTCAATCAAACACTCTCCAATACAGTTTGAGATGGGAAGCAGGGCTCTGAGAAAAACATTGTGCTTTTTCTAGGTAATTGCAACAAGCTTGATACTCAGACATCCTCAAAATGCCTTTCTAAGGGGACAAAAACCCCTGCTTGTTCCCTCTGTGTATTCTCTTCCTAACACTGGATAGCCCTTACTGGCCTAAGTAGCTCTGTCAGCGTGGAAAACACTGTTCCTGATGAGAACTGAAGAGTCAGGCCAGGTATATTTTAAAAGTATAGCATGAACCCCAATATGTTTCATGCTGTTTATTGTTTGAACTCTGAATTAACTTCAAGTTCTTTCATGCAGTCAAGCAATTATTTAGCCAATAATCAACATTTAACAGTGAATATTAAAATTAGATCTCTTGAAAGAGACACAGTGTTCTTGCTTCCAGCATTAACAAGGCTTGTGCATTCAGCACTTTTTTCCCCTGTTATCATGTGACAGGCTATTTTTAATATTTGCCTGAATATATTTTGCATCTTCCTTTGATCCAGAAAGCAGTTTTCTGAGGCTTGTCTGCATATTGCATTTCCCTTGCCACGGCAGTCCAGAGCAAAGCTTTTTTCCATTTCACTGCCATTTCGGCATGGGCTGGTAACGGCAGGAGCACAGAGCCGTGCGTGCCTGCCTGCTGCTCTAGCAAAAGCCATGCTGAGCAGGCGGCACAGGGGACTGCCACGTGCCTAGAGCACATGGTCATGCAGGCAACAGCCATCCAGAGCCTCACGTGAGAGTCAATGTGAAGAGCAGCTCTGGGTACCAGCCTGCCCGACGGTTTAGCTGGTCATTCCCATGTTGTCACGTGGGAGAACAAAGGTCAGGAAATTCCCAGCTCCTCTTGGTGCCGGAGGTAGACTCTAAGAGAGGGGGCTCACGCTGTGGCTCATGCAACACCTAGTAACTGCTTGTAAACAATGATTAAAGCTTAGGAGAGGATTCCACGTACAGGCTGGCTGCTGGGAATGCTGCTCTTCACACTACAAAGGCTGTGCTGGAAGAGGAGGTCACGTTAAGAAACACAGGGGAAGGAAGACTGCAATAAAGGGAGTGTTGCACACACACCCTTTTGTGGGCTGCCCCCTTCACCGAGTCATCCCCAGTATGCAGCTGAGAGGCTGGATGGAGCAAGAACAAACCTCTCCCAGTTGGCTGCTGTGCCTATCACTAACAAGAGTTAAAAAGAAAATGCCAAAAACCACCCAATCACACCTAGTGCCAATCATTACAGTTCAGTATCTATGTAAGATGTAAAAGGTAATGGATACCGCTCTTCAGATGAAATATCTTGGCTGAATAAATAAAACATGGCATTTGATAAAATCTTTGGGTTCTTGGGGGGGTAGGAGGTATAACTGCACTTCAAATGGAAACAGTTTTCAGCTCTTTGATTAATGTACCCCTATATCTTACTTTTTTTTTTTTAAGCTGAAAGTGAAGACTTGCAGACACTGCTCCTAGGTGCAATTCTGCAGCAGATTACAAAGCTTGGTTTTCTTTTTTCTTTCCTTAAATAATCTTTGGCAGATCTTTTCAAGTAGTCTAAGCACCCAGCCATCCAGGCAACACAGACTGAAAACCACTGTCATAGGAACGCAAAGAATGAGGGAGTTTTTTCAAAGCCTCCGACAGCTCTACCCTCCATAAGGAGCAGGGCAGTAAGAGCACATGGGTTATCACGGTGTCAGCAGCATCCCCGTGACACAGCCCGACATCCAGGGCTTCAGTGGCAAACAGAACATTTGGATCTAAACCACAAAATCCCAAAAACCTTCTAATTAGGGTCTTCCACCAGATTCAGCTGATGCTTTTGAGCTCTAACACCATTCAAAGCTTTTACAGTATCTGCCCCATTCATCCCAAGTAGGGCTACAAAAGGAAAAAAGCCAGGCAAAAATAACCACTAACTAGTTACCTGCAAAATATAAACCACCCTCTACATACAAACAGCTAAAAATACTCCCAATTTCCTTAAAGTACTCCACAGTTAAATGGAGATTTACATTCATCCAAAAAATGGCAAAAGACATCACAAGGTCTGCAACAGATTAAGAACTAAGAAAGTGTGTTTGAGGTAACAATTTTTCTGAAGGTAGCTTTATAAAACCTGTTTTCTAAGGGAGACTACAGATTTCAAACAACTAACCAGCATCCAGTACACACAGGGAGAAAAAAGTTTCAAATGCATCTACACATTACAATGAACGGTGGTCTGCAATGCTAAACTAAATGAAAAGACAATTTTTTTATTAACAAAATTGGTACTGTGAAAAAGAAATACATCAGATTCCAGTCTTGCAACAGCCATTACCCTGCATCCCTCCTCTTCGAAAAGGGAACCAGTATTTGCTATACAAACATTCCCTGAACAGGAATTTATAGGGAAGTACGTGCTTGCTTTATTCTTTGCTACAGCCCAGGGGAACTGGTGAGCCTAAGCATTCTTCCATCAGCCAGAACACCTGAGCTGGAAATACAGAATTAAGTTACATCTATTAAGAACCTTTTTTTATTGTTTTTTGGTGTTGATTGTTTTGTTCTGTTTGTTTGGGTTTTTTTACCTTTAAGGGAAAAAAAAAAAGTCAGTGAGGACTTTGTAATGTCATGTTCAGCTCTGCTTTGCTGAGCCTGATGACACTTCTCAGTGAATGCCAGTGCAGATTTCCAGATCTCTTCCAGAGATGGTATAAAATACATATTTGGGCAATACCATTAGCTTCTAAAGATAGATAAGGCTTGTATTTCAACACACGCACAAAAATTAAATCTTCTCATGCCACTCTTCTACAGACCCTCTATGGCCAAGATACACCATGTACGCACACGAGTCACATTTGGTGTTCCACGTGCGTGGGCTCATCCTCCCCCGTACACAGAAGCCACAGGTAGAGGAGTTTTGCCCGACCGCACGTGATAACGCCGGCGCTAAGTGCTGCGGAGCCGTTTAAAGTAGGGACAAAAGCAACACAGGGTTTTACCCTTCCTTCAGCCACACGCTCAAACTGGCTTCCATGGCAAGACAAAATTCAGGGGACATAACAGCAAAATATTTTTAGAATTACTATCACCTAAAAAATTCAGTTTTCTTAAAGATAGTAAGATCATGTGGAATTAATTTTTATTGAAATTGCGTAATTTATACTATTTGTTCTTGGGTTTATTACAATAATACAAATCACAACAGCCACACACACCAGAACGGTAGATCACACCAATTAAAAAAAAAAAAAAAACAAAAAAAAAAACCCACTTTCTTAATGTGACAGTTTAAAAAACTTATTTTACAAGTCTTAAGATACATTAACCAAAAGGCTCCATTGTAATTATTTTAGCATTTACCTCCTAACTTTCATATTTCAAAGCAGCACATTTGCCTTGGCACTTTTATGACAACCATAAACGCTCAGTTTTACTAAAAAAAAAAAAAAAATGTTTTTTAAGATATATACTGTCTTATATTAAAACTTGCTCAAATGCTAAAGTCTAAGATGATCTTCTCTTCAAAACAGATTGTCAAAGTAAGAATTTCACATGACAGCACATAAACATTTCAACAACCTGATAATAAAACAGATTACAGTTAATTGTAATGGGGGGGAAGAAATATTATTTTAGGAAATGGAATAAGCTCCCTTTTAAAAAAAACACATTTAACAAAAAAAATTACATTATTCTTAAAACAAGACGGCATGGGGAAAAAATACCTGCTAATTTAGATGTTTTATCCTACCCCAAGAGACACAACTTCTTTTAAAACCGTAAAAAAAGTGTATAGAGTTCCTAGTGAGAAAAGTTTGTAACCCTGTGCTGCAAGCAGCTCAGGAAAAACTCAAAAAAATCAATGAGTTGAAAAGTCATGCGGACAGCTGATAACAAATGAGTTCTGACAGGTGATCATTAAAAGCCTGGCTCATAACCAGGCTCATCTGAAATAAAGAATGAGGACAGGTTATCTGCTTTTAATTTTATGTGTGCATATGCAACAGAAAATGGTGTGGCATACACGCACTATTTTTAAAAACTGGCTCAGAAAAAGAAAGGTTTTTTTATATTCTACTCTTGCCAACTCCAAATATATTTTAACTTTGGAAGCCCTTATAAGTTATTAGTTCGCTATGAAACGCCTTGAAACTGAAATACAAAACAAAGTCAAATGCACATAAAGTAAAAGTAAGTGTATCAAATCCACGACTAAACACACACTTCTGACTTGGGGCCAAGGAGTCTGTTGACAGGTTTGGGGTGTTTTGAGGGCTGTTGTATTTCTTTTTAATGAAAAAGGAATGTTGTAGACTTGTAAAACTTTTCTATTTCATCCTGCTCCACAACTTTTGTCCTTCTATTTATTTATTTTGCCTCCTTATCAGATGATTCTGACAATGACTTCGCACGCTGAGCATGGCAAATGATCAAGCAGAAGGCAGAGGAGTGGTTTCCTGCTCCCAAGAGCACACTTTGCTCTAGCAGACCTTGTGTGAGCAGAAGAGCACAATAAATAAGTCACCCTTGGTCTTTTTATATTTTTTTTTAAAGAAAAAAAAGCAAAGTTCCATGTTTTCCAAACTTCAATGTTGACACTATTCCACTGACCATGATCTCAGCCATGCTGGTGTCAAGCCAGAGCAGTTATTCTGGATTCATACAAATGTCTCTAAAGGGACAGTTTCAAGTGCTAATAAACTAATAGAAGACTTCCACTGACATCAAACAGGTTTGAATCATGCATTACAACCAGAACTTGGACTCCACGATGTTTTCTTTGCCTACAGCTTAAGGTGACTCTAGATGTAATTTATCAACTCAGGTAAGTTACGCTCAGTCTATGGTAATTTAAGCAAGATTACAGTGCAGCTCCAAAATTTAGTTCCTGCCTGTGTACTGTGGCAAATTTTACTTTGCTCAGTAAAGAATAGGATTATGGCCAAAATTTCAAACAGGAAATATTGTCTTTAAGTTTTAATTTCAAAATAATTGCCCTCTCCTGTGCTCTCACATCAAATACTGGCCAAAGGAATATTCTGTTTCACAGTCCCTGTTCGTTTAACACCAGAGCATCTATGCATTAATATTCTGTTTGAGGTCTTTTTACTTGCTAATAGCTAGTCTGTCAACAAAAAAAAAGACGACGGGTAAGTTTCCTCGGAATTCCCACAGTTTTATTACATAATTTAAACACAAATCGCTGTGGAGTAACTTAGAAACACCTAAAGCTATTATTTTTATTTTTTGGAGCATGAGTGACTTGAATCCTATCGTCCCTCTCTAAACTGCCTGTCAACCATATCAGGGGAACAGTGATTTACACTGGGGAGGAGGGCTCATGCCAAAATCCATAGGAAGTTCTTAGGGCTCATTTACCTGGTCTGACCGGGCTCTGCATGCAGTTCTGCGACACCATGCCTGGATGGACTGAAGTAGAAGCCCTGCTGCTGAGGTCCATGACAGAAGGTGATGCTGAGGTAGCTTGCTGGAGACCTGACTGGTGTGGGCTATGCTCGTGCTGGTTTGGGCTGGGTGGAATGCCATTTTCTGAGAGGAATTCTTCCAGGTCCATGTATTCCAACTGGAAAGTGTCTCCATCGTATGGCAGTGTCTTGTCCCATAATGTTGGACCCAAGAAAGCTGATTGAGGGACTGTGGTACTGGTGCTGTCATCGTCTAACTTCTTTTCTTTGTCTTTTTCTTTACCGAATGCTTAAACAAAACACATAATAAAGATATAAGAGCTAAGCAATTAAAATAAGAGGTACCACAACTTCAATTATTTATCCTGTGCTCTAAGTTGTAAGAAATGAATACTCCTTTCATAAAAATAACCCTTCGATACAGTCCATTTGGTAGAGAATTGAAGGATCATGCCAACTGAGCACCTTTCCTGCATCCAGCCAAGTTTTTGAGATTTTCCTCTATTTTTAGTTAACAATTCCACAGCATTCATGGCTTTGAACATCAGCTTTAATAAGTACTCAGCAGACTTAAAAGAGAGTATTTAAATGGGAGCAAACTAGAAGATATTGTTATATATTCTGTTGAGAGCAATCTTATACTAACTTCCCTGTAATTTATTATCCTCTCATAAAGTCCCAGTCTTGCTAGTTCTTTCACAAGGAAAGTAGTTCTCAATTTCAGTCCTTTTTAACATTGTTGTAAGCTAGTAACTTACAAAAACAGGTAAGTCTGGCAGAAAAAGTATTCTGATTTGCAGAAGAGCAAAAAATGAAAAATTCAAAGGTAGAAGTAAAGCAAAAAAAAAGGTGAAGTGATGCTTCCTCCTCACTCCTAACATATCCAGTGATTTGCAAGGGAAACACCTGATTTCTCTACAAGATTTGGAAGAATCTGAACCAATAAAGCTTCCCAGTAATTACCATGCTTTCTTAACGTTTTCGTTTAACCACACACAACAACCCCCGGTGTCATCCCGCGAGCCGCTTCGCAATAAAACTCGGAAAGCTGAGAACACAAAAAAGCCTCGGCTCTGCAACACCTTCTACAGGGTTTTAGTTTTTTTAACGTGTATTTGCTCGATTAGAAATACACAGTGCGATTATGCCCGCACTACCTCAGCTTCCCAGAAAAGT
>JAHREE010000295.1:901092-989213 GCA_033628505.1 Tringa tobata
CTGGGGCGCTGGCGGGTCGCCCGCCCGGGGAAGGCGGCGGGGGTGCGGCCCGCTCCCCCTCAGAGGGTCAAAGCGAAGATCACAACGGTTTGGGTTGGGAGGAACCTCGAAGATCATCTAGGGCCGCCTCCCACCAGACCAGGTTGCCCAAAGCCCCTTCCAACCTGGCCTTGAAGCCCTCCAGAGATGGGGCAGCCACAGCTTCTCTGGGCAACCTGGGCCAGGGCCTCACCACCCTCAAGGTGGAGGACGTCCTCCTGAGATCTGATCTAAATCTCCTCTCTTTCAGCTTAAAAACTTTACCCCTCCTACTATCAGTTATACGCTCACCTATTGCACTCCTAATGGTAATTGCGAGTTCTGTTCTGAAACATAGAATCATAGAATGGTTAGAGTTGGAAGGGACCTTAGAGATCATCGAGTTCTAACCCCTCTGCCCTGGGCAGGGACACCTCCCACCAGACCAGGTTGCTCAAAGCCCCATCCAACCTGGCTTTAAACACTTCCAGGGATGGGGCAGCCACAGCTTCCCTGGGCAACCTGTTCCAGTACTTCACCACCCTCACAGTAAAGAATTTCTTCCTAAATTTTTTTCAGTCCTTTTCTCTGACCAGCTCCTTCCATCAGGGTTCAACGGGAGCCAGTATTGTATGTGCAGTTCCAGAAATCTCTTGAATTTGAGCAAAACTCCCTCTGCCCAGGAATGTGTATGGCCGCAGCAGGGCTGCCAGTGGCACTTAATTCCTCTGTTGGGTCGCTTTCTTTTAAATATGTTCCCTTTGGAGAAAAGAGTTGCAGAAGTAGCGGGGCGGGGGGGAAGGATAGCAAGCTGCAAGGTGGAGAGAGAGGATAAATAATGCAGGAGAACAGGCTTTTGGGTCAGAGCACAGGACAGGCTGGAAAAGCAAATGGCTTTGAGTACCCTAAATACCTGCTGGTTCATCAATGGTGATCCCCACCTCGGCCCTTCAGGAGCCAAAACAATGGATGAAAGGATTGAGCAGGATGCACAAGAAAAACCCAGAGGAGAGAATTGGAAGAGACTTAAGATTCAGACTTTGTTTTAGTTCCGATTTGTGACATCTTCCCAGACTGGTTGTAGAAGGTGGTGCGTTTCCAGCCATACTGTGTGATGCATAACTCAGGGGGGCATAAAGAGCCACGTGTATGTTCAGGTACCTACACCCTGCCTGGAGCTAAAAACCAGCAGCTTTTGAAGACAAGGTTGAGAAGCACCAAGGAGCAAAGGAGTGAAGCCTGTCCCACACCTCCTCCACCATCGTAGAGGTTCTGGAAGGAGCTTGGCTTGGCTTCCCAGGTGAGAGCAGCTACCAACAGCACTGAATTACTTAAAAATTGATGTCTATTGTCCACGTGGTGTGCAGCTGAGTGAGCTGCTGTGGCTCCTTGCAATAGGAAAAATGTTTGTTGAATGAACCATGATCTGCCCCCGCCTTTTTTTTTTTTTTTTTTTTTCCTTTAAGGTTTAATTGAATGTGGGAGAGACAGGTTTGGAACTGCTTTTGGGTGATGGCAGAGGAACTTCTCTTAAGTAATCTGGGGTGGTTCCAAAAGGCATTCCAGTTCTCAGAAAAATAGATATTACTAGTCATTGCTTATATGCTATGGGTTGAAAGATTAATAATTTTCTCTGCCAAAGTTTACAGTCAGGCTTTACCATGACAGTAAATCAAATACATGAACTTGCCTGGGCAGCTGACCTGGTTTGAACTCAGCGAGTGTTACTCTCAACGATGACTACATTTTTGGAACAAATCCTCGGCTCTGCTTTTTTAAAGCAACCTTAACCTTGTAAAGCATTAACCGGCCTCTCGAGCCCATTTCAAACACCTCGTGCCCTTGGTGCCTCGGCAAATTATTTAGACCTGGTCGGTGCAACCAGCCAGATGACAGAACCGGACTGAGACCAGCGATGAGGGAGTAGCTGGCCGGTTGTGCAGTCGGATTGTCCCCCGAATAAGGACAACTCCCAGCTGGTGCCAATGGGAGAAACAGCCCAATCCTTCCATTTATTCCTCTGCGCTCCATTCCTCTTCCTTTCTCACTTTTGGCTTGTGTGCTGCAGAAAGACAGTTAGAAATAGCTGTTCCTACATGCTCAGGCTGTTTGGTTTTGGAAGTTGGCATTGGTTTTACTGGAGATAGAAGAGCACCCACGAGCAGAGAATAAAACAGCCCATCCCCAGGCAGAGCTGTAACAGAAGGGAGGAGTGAAAGGTGCAGGAGCTGAGCATCTCCTCCTTATTCAGAGTTTCTATTGAAGTCAATGACCCAGATTTCTCTGACTTCAAATGGCTGTTTTCAGAGAGCTTGCCGGAGGCACGGTGCTGGGGAAGGTCAGGCAGAATTTAGCCTGAAGTATTCTGCTTGCACAGGCTTATCAGATCTGGATCCATAAAACTGGATACGGAAAACCCATGTTCTTCAATGAGGTCTGTGAAAGTCACTGCAGTGACTCGTTTCCTGGGCTTCAAGGCAGCATTTCTGCTGCCTTGGGATTTCTGTCTGTCCTGTACTTCTGTGATCAGTTCTGTGACATCCACCTTGCTCGCAGGTTTCCCTCTTAGAAAAAAAAAATAGCACAGAAAACCCAAACTAGTTTTTAATCTCATGGGTTTAGATTATTAAGAACCCAGAAACGTGGTAAACCTCTCTTATCTTTGGCAAGAAATCCATGTCTTCAGCACAAAACTGGGGAAATTCCTACAGACAAAAATCAGGCTTCTAAACGTAAAGGCATTAAAGTCATGCTATGTCTCTTTATGGAAGAATCATTGTAACTGCACATATTTTAAAAGGACAGCAAGTAGTGCAGAAACACACATTAATCTCTGTGCAGTTTATCCTGTAGGTTTAGATTCATTAAGTCTTGCAGATGAGATTGGTTTGGGGTTTTTTTCCCCTCTTTTTTTTTTAATTAACTCCCACATTCAGGTATATGGAGCAGCAGAAGAGGTTCCCGATACTAATATCCTGCAGCACCTTTCCTTAGTCCAGCCAGGGGGATTCTGCTAAATTATTGTGTCTCTTACAGCCCATTTTATTCTGTTTAAATCTCTCATCAGAAATTTCAGTTGGAAACTAGTTGCTATCAGAATATGCACACTGAATGTGTTAAATATCAGCATACTAGGCTTCCTAGGTTTTTGGAAACCTACTTATGCAAATATCATAATGCAACATAGAGACAGTAACAGTGAGCGCTGTCTTAAGAGGCAAATGTACCCTGGATTCTGTGCGTCTATCTCCCTGCTTTACTTGATACAGAAAGTCTGATTAGATCTCTAAAGATTACAGTTTAAAAGGGCTTGGAAAAAATAGAGTATTACTAACTTGGATTTTTTAAATGTATATTCAAACATAGAATCAGCTTTACAGATCCTGAGCATCCAAAAGCTGGATTTCAGCCGTATGGCTCTGTGTTTATAAAAACGAAAAGGAGGTATTTTCCCATAATCATATGTTGGCTTTGTCTTACCAGCGTCCAGGGCTGCTGCGTGCTGTGACGCAGGATGGAGCAGCTGCGTGGTGGGGATTGTGCTCCCAGGGAAAGGAACGGATTCGGGGTCTTCAAGCCACGAGTCCTCCTCCCTCTCCTTTCTGCTGGAGTCAGCAGCACTGCAGAGGTCTTGCTCTCCGTTTTACCTTCTGAAAGAGTAGACTGAGTGCTAATGGATGTGTGCAGAAAAGGTGTACATTAAAAGTGATGCATAATATTTGCCATTTCAAACAGCTTTCAGCTTTTTAAAGTTTTTATGCATTAAAGTGAAACACTTTAAATTAATTGAGATGAATACAATGACAGCTGGCGGCTGTGTCTTAATGACCCTTGGATAAATATGTGGACAAAAGGAAGTGTAAAAGCCTTGCTGTTGTTTGTTGGTTTATTCTGCCTTTGACTTTATTTTTTTATGTCATGTTTTCTTTTAAAGTGATCTGCTCTGATCTGCAGTAACATGGGTGCAGAACTGACTCTATTTAGACTAGAGACACTCTTGTCTGTATGCTTTTCTGGCTGGGCATTTAGACTGTAAGCTGTATTGAAAGCATTAGGCAGAAAGTTATACTGAAAACATCAGACATAAATAACTTAATATTAAACCAGCTTTGTATTATTTTTATTCCCGTTCATTTTTAAAGCCTTTAAAAAAAAATCTAATTAATTGCCTTGCAGAGTCAGTTGTTTTTTGAAGGCTCAAACCTAGCATTTTCATAGACAGGTTTTTGAGGGGTTTTTTTTGCTTTTTATTGGTGGTTTTTTTTTTAAACTGCCAAAGGGCATAAACATACTTACAGTTTTCTATAGCCATCTGACAGCATGTATGCAAGGAAATAAAGATGTCCTTCTTCTGTATTTTCCCTTAACTGGCTTCGACCTGGAGAATATATTATGTTGACTGGCATGAGAAGGGCGGCTGTGATCTTATTTTTACTGTTTGTTATAGCGGTTTCAAACTTATCAAAGGAAGAAATAGAGGCTTTTTAGATGGCTGCTTGCCAACATCACTAATCAGAATTTTAATGAGATTTTGCTTTTCGAGGCCTAAATTAGGTCTAATTAACAATATATAAAGCCAATGTATAATGCCATAAAAGGGATGCAGCCCACTGCATATAGAATGTGTTTCAATCTCTTCACAAATAGAAATATTGAACAAAATACACATTCTTATGCTGTTTTAAATATACATAGGTTTGGGTTGTTTTTTTTTTTAGTGTTACGTGTTAATTAACAAATTGCCTTTAGAAAATGTGCTCCTAGACTTTTATAACCACTTCGACATCTCTGAAGGGGAATAAGGCAGGTGCTTATGGCAGACCCCCCCGTCCCATTTCCGTTTGCTTTGGCACAGGCTCCGGAAAGCCCCGGTCGGACACACGCCGCCGTGGCCGTGACAGCGGGAGCCGGGCCCTTTTACTTCCCCAAAGTGCTCCATTTGCCGTCATCACGTCTTCGGATGGGCCATGTGTTCCTATTGTTTGCGGGCTGGATAACTGGCCTGCAGCTCCCTTTGCCCAACCAGCACAAAAGGCACAGATATATTTAGGCTACACACGCTGTTTTTCTCCAAGCATTTAAGACAGAGAATGATTAACAACTACAAGACGTCATCCTCAAAACACAGTGTTGTTTCTTCCCCCAAAGTATATTTTGCGCAAAGAGGGATAAACCAAAAGGACTCTTCTCCTTCCCCATTGCAAGATTCTGTTGTTATTTATGGCACCATAGTTCAGTTCTCTCCACGTCCAGTTTATCTGCTGCATATGAAATAGTTCAAAAAAGGAAAGCATCTTCAATCAGAATTGCTCAGATGCAGCCTAAGCAATATAATCACCTCAACGTATGGAATAGCAGCTTCTCCCTCAACAAACCGTTTTATTCACATACTGAGACCATTAACCAGGAAGTCTTTTTCCAAATTTCATGTTGAGCAAGCAAATCTCATTTCTTTATCTCAGTTAAATCAGTATCTCTTCTGATTCATTTAACTTACGACGCTAAAGATAAATAGCAGCAGAAACAATGGGGGGGAAAAAACCCACCAAAGCACAGCAGAACAGCCTGAATATAAACCCCAAACCAAGTCCTCCCCCTTGCACAAACCACAGCTCATCATGTCTAGTAGCATCGGGCTGAAGTGATCACAACACTCAAGTGGGACTTTAGGTGTTGCCCTAGACCGGGTTTATCTTGAGGGCTGTAACTAGAGTTTATGCTAATTGGCAGCATCTGTATTTAATTAGATAGTCTATCAACTGCCCATTAGCTTTGAACTGGCATCAGTCATATTCTAAGTAAGCTCCAATGGCCGTTTCAAATCTGTATTTCTTGAAGTGTGTAAATAAATATTTTTACAGCAATTTTAAGGAAAGAGCCAAACCGCAGGGCAGAGGGAGCCAGAATCATTTTGCATCTGTTACAACACTCTGGATAATGGTTTGGTTGATTTATAGTGGAAATATTTGTTTTTCAGCTGGAATTTTGGTAACTCAGAACAGATGTTCACAGCAATGTTAGAATACCCATGCTTCTCTGTTAAATCAAATGCTGTTACACATTTAAAATAATCTAGAAAAAAATTAATATACTGTGAAATTACTAATCTTACAAAAGTACCTAGTAATGAGACTTCAACATCATTATCTTTCCATTTTATCAGAATCTCAAACATAAAATAGTGCATGCAAAAAAACTACCAAAGCGGCTAGATTTCATCTGGTTTGTGACCCTGGATGGAGGAGGAGTCTTGTCTTTGTCTATCACTAATTTTTTCAAAGCCGCGTAGTGTTGAATCAAATCAGCTTTCTGGCTTTTTTCCACCTTCACTGAGCCAGGGAAATATAAACAAGGGGAACGAAGAAGGCTCTTGTAATGAGGAAGTTATCTGTGTCTTCTAAAAAATCATTAAGAATTCAGTAAATTATTTTTAAAAAGTCCTACTTGTATCACAAAGACCTCTGACTATAGAGCAGCCATAAATGCAGTTCTCTCTTCCCCACTGCTTTACTCCTGTCCCTTAACATTTAGCCAGCAAAGGGGCAGGAGCACGTCTCCACGCTCACCAGATTATCTGGGGGAGCAGCGCGTTCTGAAATCCATAGACATCTTTGCATTCGCTTCAGGGACACTGAGCTCCTGAGCTGAGAAGTGAACAGCACTTCTGTCAGTTTGGAGAGACTGCCTTTTTTTCCTTTTTTTTACCTTTTTTCCTGGGGAGGCAAGTTATAGTCTCCTCTCCAAGTGCAAACATCCAAAGCCATTTGCTGATGTGAATTCCAGATTGCCAGTGGAGCTCTGCCTGATGTCTTTACCTTATGAGGTCTGTTATTTCTTCTAGGAACCTTCAGACACTCCAGGGCAGCACTCTTGCTTCCCAGGAAAGATCCAAGGGAGCTGGCATGCAGCTATTTAATGGCTATCCCATTTGCAGCTCCCTTTCATTCCAGGTGGCATCAATATACTCTTAATGGCTGAAAGCCCTGACAGGGTCAGGGAGGAGCCAGTGATTTGTTCCTGTGTGAAGCAAACATTTTGAAGTACAATTACTGCATTAAGCTGTGAAGATGTGCACAGAGATGTTTCCTCATGATTTGATGTTCTCACAATCACTCGCTCAGCCTGGGGAGCGCTGCTGGCCTGGTGCTTGTGGCGGGCTGGCCACGGTGCCCTCGGCTGAGGAAAGGAGAGGCAGAGGGTGTGGAGTGTGGCTTCCCTTTGGGCCACAGCTGTTTTACACCAGTATTTCATCCTGAGAGATGCACTCTTAATGCTGGAAGACGCAGAACCTCAGCATGAGCTTGTTGTGCAAATGAAGCACAAATGCAGATTTTACTAGAAGATACTCTTTGCAAGCAAGTTAGTATTTATAGCGGTGACATGAGTCACCTTCTTAGATACCATGGATACATTCGTCTCCATTAAGTACAATCAGTGTTCATTTCACAATATTTTGCACTTGCACTTTTACAACCGAGTGATGGTTTTGCTCCTTGGGATGCTCCTTCCTCTCTGTCCTGGTGAGAACTGGAGCCAACGGGCATTTGACACTCTCATTTGAAATGCCCGTATGGCCAAGGAGCTTCTGTGCAACAGAAACAAACCTAAAACTGCTATAGACTTTTAGACAAGCTTTGTAGAACATTTCTCTGATGCTTTGCTCAGACATTCAGCACCGTCATTTTGTCTTGGTCGCTATCTGACTTGTCAACTGTTACATTATGCGAGTTCTTCCTTGGCAAAGCTGTCCCCTCTGCAAGCAGGGCATATTGTCTCATTATCTGAATTTCCTTGAGCAGTAGGTGTTAGACCCGGGTACCCCTGAGACACGGAGTGTTGGGCTCTCACAGCTCTGCATCCTCTGCTCCTGATCGTGCATCTGAGAAACGTATCCACTCTTGGTCTGTTTACAGTCCCTTATAGTTGGAGTTTAAGCTACAGGGCACCCACCAGCTGGGTGGGAAGAGCTGTGCAACGACACTGAAAGGTGCAGAGCTGAATCTGATGTTTATCATGCATGTGGTCCAAGAGTTTTCATCACGGAAAGGGTCTTCTGTGTGTTACCAGATGGAAAAGTTCAGAACCCTTTTTTTAGTACTGTGTTTGAAGAATAAAATTTTCTTCTAACTTAAACTTTTATGCCTGATCTGCAGCCTTCACTTACCCAGCCAGCTCCGTGCAAGGGCCAAAGCAGGCGGCGGGTGACCAGCGCTCATCTCTCCAGCCTCTGCCACCACTTGCTGCATGACCTTGGACAAGCCGCTCAGCTTCTATGGGTGTTGTCTCTTGTTGTTCGTCTCCATTTCCTATAGGAGAAGGTAGGAGGATCTTAAGAGAGTAACCTCTGTATCCCGGGTGAATGTTTGCAGGAGTTAGCTGGGCGATTTCATATATAAATAAGGTAACAAGGTCTATTATGGCACTGACAGATTGCAAGCCTCTTGTAGATGACAGCCAGGTACTTGTTTCCAGTAATAAGTCCTGCAGCAGTACATTGTATTTCTCTGAACCTTGCAGTAATATCAGAAATATCCTCTGGTTGTTCTCTCAAGCCCTGTTAATGAGCTGCTCCGAGGTTGAAAGACAGCATCTGCTTAGTAACAGAGTTGGTATTGATTGCAGTTATTGCAGATTTCTGCACTTTGCCAGCACAGACAAACAGCCTAATAGTTGCTCATCATAAGAAATCTGTACTGCTTAGATCCCAGTTAGATTTTGAGGGTTCGGTCCTGCTGGGTGCTGAATGGCTGTTAAAAGCCAGGCCATCCCTGTCAGAGTGGGCAGAGGCACTCAGTGTGCAGCAGGGTCACTCCAGCTCAGGCAGGGGACCTGTGTGAGGTCCTGTCCCACGAGAAAACAGCTTCATTACTCTGGGTTTACTTACAAGTTGCACTGAGTCAGTCAAAGGCTTTACTATGCTGAGATTAGTAGCTCATGAGTAATCTCTGCTAGAACAATTCACTCTCACTAGGCTGTTGGTATTTCTCAGGTGCTACACCTTACTGCCACTGGTTTTTAAAATAAATCTGTGGAAACATCATATTTCTGGCATAAGGGTCAGAAAAGGGTCCATTGTGGTCCATGCCACTGGCTTTTCTGGAAAGATAACACTGGCTTTAATAAAAATGTTAAGATTTGCTGTCATCTGAAGATGCTTGTAAATTTTAACAAAAAGTAAAATATGCATGAGTTCATGGGAGAGGAGTTTGTAGCTCTAACACACTTCACAGTTACAGACACAAAACATTGTGCTTTTGGTTCATTTAGAGAATACGCATTTCAGCACTCAGAGACACCCTTATGATAAGGCATCACCACAGACAGCACTGATGAGAGTTTGCAAATCAACTGAGAAAAAAATAATTTTAATCTTTCCAGTTTTATAATAGATAACAGGAGATGTGATTTCAGTATTTATAACAGTTCCCCTTAAAATGAAAAAAAAAACCCCAACCAAACGGTCTGATACAGTGTTTTCCCAGGTTGCAGGTGCTCAGTGTGAGTAACTGCTGCTCCTTAGCAAGGGGACACGGCGCAGAGGGAGCTGAGCACCCTGCCAGCCCGGTCCTGGCCATCCCTGCTCACGCATGAGGCTCTAACGAAGGATGGCAGGAGCTATTCTGAGCTGAGGGCTCCCCAAAGTCACTTTCCTTCCATTCAGGCATGTTTTTTTTTCTGCTCCAATACCTGCCATTCCCTGTTGCAAACAAAGATGTCAGCCGGGTTTCCTGCAGCAGAATTTTGCTCTGCTGGAGCCCTGCGTGAAGGCAATCCACATTTCCCTGTCCCTTTTACAGCTGTTCACGTGGCTGCCATAAAGACCAGAAGAAGAGCCTGGCATCAAGCAGATCCATCCCCGTATTGCCACTGGGTTTTTCGAGAGAGGTAAAATGTCACTCTAGCTGGGGGACCTACCCGGAGCAGATCATGTTTAGTGACTTCTCCTCGCGCCTCGGTGCTCGGGCAATGAGGGTAATGTTTGTTTGCCTTGGGAACTCTGGCAGAACTCCGGCAGAACTCCGGCGTTCCCATGAGTGTCAGCCTTGTTGTGAGAGCCGGCGAGGCTTCCCTGGAAATGTGGTACCATTTCAAGTGCTGACTCCAGGGAGAAGTCTGCCAGCAGCCTTTTCATCTTCTCTGCACCCCGGCTCATGAATAAACATAGGGGAAAGAGGGAGCTAGATGAAAAGCAGCTAGGGCCCATGTTGCTGTAGAGCTGTGGATCTTCCTGGGCATTAGCTATAATTGGCTCCTCTCTTTCTGGGCTATCCAGTATTTTAGCAGGTGTTTGAGTGTCTCCCCGAAGGGAGGCAGAGCAGCCCATTGCACCAGCGTGTTAAAGCCACTCTGACTGATTTTAGGTCACATTAACAGCAAATCAGAGGGAACAGGCAGTCTCGGAGGGAGAGAGCTCTGCTCCCTCTCCTGCCTCGACCCCAGACATCAGCCCGCTTCTGATCTGGCTTCAAGAGAGGCTCGAATCTATTCGAATCCCACTGTTAGCCATAATTCTAACGTGTACCCCACCTCCCAAAATTGTGTGAACCAGCATAGGGCTATCAGGGCTGAGGCTCTTATCCAGAATCTGCATGTAGATGTGCAATAGCCTTAAAAACCTTGACAGGTTAATGTTCAAGAAAAATCTCTTGTTAGGCAGTAGTCACTACTAGCAATTACCATGCTTTTATCTGTAGCTGTCAATGCACTGTAAAAAGTGGCTGTTATTCCCATTTTATAGAAGAAACAGATGTTCTAGGGATGTCTGAATAGATTTAATACAGAAATTGCATGCCTAAAAGGTGTTCTAGAAAATCCCATCATTATCACATGACTGATTTTATTCAGTGCACCCAGGAATTCAGCAGATCTGCTGGTTGTGCTTTGCTTCTCTTATTTGTTATAATGGAGTTTGCTTCTGGTTTGAAGTTTTCGTTTTCCTCCCCTTCTGGGGCAGAGGAGAAGCTGAAATGAGACGATCTATCATCATTCTCTTTTTGAGGCAAACTTTCAGGTAGGGATTTGTTTGAAACTTCTTGAGGCTTAATTTGGTTTTGTGATCAAGAGACAGAGAAGTCGCATTTGTGAAATCCAATTAGGCCCCAGCCCTGGCAGGGACACATGACATAAGGCACGTACGTCCATCTGACTCCCTGTCCTTCCCTGCTCTCGGAACTTTCAGCCTCCACGGCAGAGCCCTGCTTCTTATCTCAGGTATTTGGGATTACTGCAAACTCAATTTGCCTGCTTGGGAGTTGTCAGAGTTGCAGCCTCTCCCTTGGAGACACGGGAGACGGCAGGGAAAAGCAGCTCAGCTTCACTCTGGGGGAGTCATCAGGGCCGGGCAGGACAAGAGGGAAGCCACAGATGGGTGTTGTGTTGGCATCAGTGCTGTGAACAACTACGAAATGCAGTTAGTGCTCAAAGTGAAAGGAGGCCGTGCTGTGGCTTTGGTTTTAACAAGGCATTACAGACACTTCTGTGGATGTCTCTTTCATTTAAGCTTCCTGCCCAGAGCTAGAATGCTCAGTACCTTCCCAGAGCAAACGTGGGATTTTTTTTTTTTGATTGAGGACTTTTCACTACAATAAGCTAAAAGTTGTCAGAGGAAGGCAGAGCTTACCTGGTGATGAACCTTTCTCAGGAACCAGCTCTCAAAGACGTGATGCACCTGACTGGGCCACTGTCTTCACTCCCAGCTGCAGGGTGTCCCTTGGCTTCCCTTTTCCACCTGGCCGCAGCAAATAAAGAAATGAGATACCCCCTCCTTACTTGGAAGCAGCAGTTTCTCCCAGCCACATCAGAAGTGAGACTGCTAATTGCCCTGCTGTGCTGCTCACCTCTCGGCATCGGTTGTCCCTTGCCTGGAGGAGTCCTCTCGTGGCACTCACTTGTGCCATAACAGAACTTCATTCCCGATGGCTAACGAGTTTTCTTCTAAGGGGGAATCTATATTTTTATGAACGTGGTGAAGTTACTAAGGCCTTTTCCTTCACTTTCCTGAAACTGTGCTCACTTGTAAGTAGGTTAACGTGTGTATATGTAACAGTCAGGACAAGCAACGATAACAAACCTGGACTGAAACAGACTTCGGAGTTTTGTACCAACCAACCCCTGAGCACAGCAGTAAACCCGACTTTTCCATTATCTTTAGCCAGCCGCAGGACGTTCCTGTTCGTGTGCATTTACTATTGATTGGATATTTGGTTTTTATATCATTCACTGTGGGACTCTAAATGGTTACTGGAACACCAGAGCCTATATTACCATACTACTTCAGCCTCTAAAATCAGAATGCGTTAAGCACATACATAGAGAGTTTAGGCTCAGGTGACTAGACGACATTCCGGAAGACAAGCAGGTGGAGAAATGAGTAAGATGAGATTAATTGCATTTACACGTTTTCCTTTAATAACAAAGTGATTCCTTTTGGTTGCATCTTTTAAATAGCCAAATAACAGGGCAGTCATACTTCAACACTGTTGGTGTCCTATTTCCTGTTCCTCTGTATCTTTATTATTTACAACACTTTTGTATTTAATTTGAAGGAATAATTTGATCTGAGAGTGACAGGCAGCTTTCTTAATGGGTTTCTCTGCTCCTGCTCATGCCATGACATCAATTATGTACAGTTGTCTTTGACTTGGAACGTGTACCCCCATGGTGACTAATTACAGTACCTAACGTTAGGGTCCCCCGTGGCACAGAGTAGAGATTAAAAAATGCAGTTCAGCCTGCTGCTTGGGGACTGAAAGCTCCACCATCCCTGGAGAGCTCAGCACTCCTGGTTTTCTCAGGCCATCGGGGTTGGAAAGGAATGGTGATGTCTTACCAGGCTTTGGAGTAAAAATTAAAACACTAGAAGGAACCCCAATGCTTTGCCTTTCCCAAGGTCCTCTTTCCCATATCAGTGCTAATATTGTTCTATTTTTGTTTTAGGCCACAAACATAATTTTATTTCTTTTTCCATTTTAATTGTATGTTTTAATGAGTTCTCCTCACATACAAGAACAAGGATTGTTCTTGATTTTAATAATAATTGGGGCATGGCAACATCGGCCAATGTCTGGGGGAAAAAAATATCTAGAATAAGCAACAAATAATCAAGCCACCAAAACCATGAACAGAATCTGGATGGTACAACCTGTGAGATGGCTGGTATTTTTAGTATTACATGAAAACAATCCCCAGGGAAAGGCAAAGCTGGTTACAGAGGGCAAAGGTTAGGCTTTATTCATTAGTATTTGATTTTTGGTACGCTATCATTGCAAGCAGCAAGGGGAAAGATTTACTAAGGTATTTAGGTACCTAAACATGCCTAGCAGCATTTATAGCAGCATCTAAGTAGGTTAGGTGCCTAATTCCCATTAACTCCATCAACATCTTTAAGCTGCTAAACATCTTTGCAAAGCTGGCCCCAGTGCCTGGGCTGGCAGGTGTCTCCACTCAACTGGTGGGGCTGCACTCGGAGCTCAAGCCGACGCTCCTCGGAGCGGGGTGGTGCAGATGATAGCTGAGGACCAGGAGCACACAAGAGAACAAAGGCTCCTGAGCTGACATGAAGTTCTACTGCTGACTTAAGCTAGAGCCGTACAAAAGTCACCCACAGCAACATTTGCAAAAGGGCCACTGAATTTTGGTGCTTGGTTTGGAATAAGCCTTAAGGTTTCCAAGTTTCTTGAGCCAAGTCTTAAACATCCCATTATTTTCCAGAAAAGTCAAGATTTCACCAGCCAAGTCATAACAGCATTTGCTGAGCTTCAGGAGAGCCTTTCCCACGAGTCAGTCCTGCACAGCCCGGCCTGTTCCACAACCGCAAACATTTTTCTTGAAGGATTTCCTTGCCTTAACTCAATGCCAATAGACAACCTCCTGTTGTCAGAAACAGACTTAAAGAAATCAACCAAATCATTTTTTTCAGGTTCATAAAGCAGCCTGTCACGAGAAGCATTTAAATAGATGGTGAACGGGACGTGGGATAGATCAACCCGTGTTAAACACTCGGCTTGACCGAACCTGTCTCCCAGCTCCGGCTTGTCAGGTTTCTCTCCCACAGCAAACCACACGCCATGAAACCCGGCTCCCTCCGGCAGCGGGTGCTCGAGGCGACTGCAGCTCCACTGGCTCCGAGGAGCAGAGGAGGCCACCCAACAGAGAGTGCCTGGGAAGCAAATATATTCTGAAGTAAACCAGCAAAGTAAAAGGATGAGTTACAGGAATTGCCCCTATTTTATTGTATTTCTCATTTTAGTGTAAGCACTTTCTTATTCCTTAATTTACAGTAGAGGCTAAAGCCTCCGATTGATTTCCAGATGGGATACTGTTAGCTTCTGTTCCTTAAACTACAGCCACGGGGAATGTAAGCTAAGGAGGTGAGGCTCCATGGAGACCTGCACAGCTTGATTTGCCTTTGCAGCTTCCTTTAAAAACTGGGTTTTAGTAATTCTGAAAAATGCAATGTTAGAGCAGGAAAAGTGGGATTTGCTCTCTCTCTCTCCTTTGCTGACTGTCAGGGTTTTTCCCCTCTACAAGCCTACAACATCTCTAGAAAGCAAGCAAGAGCCGATTCAGTAACGAGCACAGCTCGAGTAGGTGAAGAAGTGATTTGCACTGTTTAATTACATAAGAAGTAAGTGCTTTCTATCACTGACACCTGTCTCCTGAAGTACACAGGAGATTCCCACCACCACAGGTGTTTTGGAGTACCAAGAGGAATGGTAGTCTGCGTCAATTACGTTTTTAAAGGGGATGGTATTAAATTTGTCTAGAAAGGAGCCTTTCTAGATGAAGTGTGAGCAGGATCATCCTTTGAGAATGACACGAGAATTTACAGTGAAATCCTCTGTGCAGAGCCTGGCACCGCCGCAAACCCATGTGAGTGCTTAAGGCTCCAAATGCTACCGGTGTCAGAACAGATTTATTGCTGGAAGGTTGTGTCCAAGACGGTCCTTGCTTCGTATTAGATGTCTCTACAAGTAGCAACTGTTGGGTTTTCTCCCTCTGATTTATCATAAAAATCTATAGAGGCTTTAGGTATTTACTTACATCATACTAATATCTTTTCTATAGACTTTCCTGTAGAAAACAGGCAGTGTGGCTGTGCCCCTGCCAGCACATAACACCTGACCGCTATGAATATTTACGTGATGTTTATGGAATGGCCAGCTCACATATGTATCTGTGCTTATATTTATTTGGGGGGGTTGACGAAAGAATCATCTAATTTATTGAGACACTGAGTAGTGTTACAAGGAAGTTATTTAGCACCTGCAAAGCTGAGTATCCAATACGCCTGTGTAGGTATTTGTGTTAAGTTATTTGCTTTGATGGGAGAAAGGGCCATTTCAAATTTACTGGAATATTTGCAGTATTTGAAAGGGCAGCGTGGTGCAAGCATTCAGGTAAAGATTAACACCAGTGTGTACCAGAATGGTCTTTTTCACAATGTCACCTTTACATGGAAAAAAAATAAGAGGTACAGGAATCATTTATGGCCCAATGGCCATTCCCATATAAAGCTGTAGTTTCATTATTTTAAAGGATATAACGTGCACTTTGATTTATTTTCCACTTATTTTTTTTTATTCTGGAAAAAAAAGAAAATATGTTTACAGTGTTGTATATTTTGACAACTTCCCTTTACAATTTCTTTTTAAGTTATCCTAGAACCATTTTCTTAATATACACAGCTCAGCTTAATCAAAATAATTTCACAAACTATTTCACAGAAAGGAAGAGACAAGGGGAGACATAGAGAAATAACCTAGGAAACAAGTATGCCAGTGTACAAAAATAGATTAGAACATTTGGAGAATCTAGGTATGAAAATGTAGTCTCAATAGCAGAGAATCTGAACTAGGGGATTATCTGAAAAGGTAACGCTTACCAGAGAAGAAGCTAGATAGATGCAGAGATCTGTTTCTAACGTTTTTAATTTCTAGGCAAATTTATAAGAGAGAGGGAGAAATACTCTCCACGTTTCTGAAATGTTCTCCTCTGTGGGTGGAGACAGTAAGCAGAGCAGGCAGAACGCCAACATTTTGTCTCCATTTCTCGCCCTCTCGTGCACAGCAGGCTGAGCTTCGCGCGCCCAGAGCCAGAGATCACACCAGCTCCCCTGGGAGGGCGCGCATCGCTGTCCTCCTCCAGCTCATCTAGGAGAAGGACAGCTTTACGTTGCTCTCCATAAAGTCCCTGCTCAGGCAGCCTGCCTGATCCATAGTCTCTGCCCCCAAATAGCTTCTCCGCTGGGAAACACCCAGCTGGCTGTCACAAAACCACTAGCAGAATAAATCAAGGCTGCGAGGGTCAGTGGAGATTCAAACCTCTCTGGAACAGAACTGGAAAATTGGAATCTACATGCAGGCTGGGTATCATGGAAGTATGAACTGAAAGCGCTTGTCATAAAGCATCCACATCACTGCTACGGCTACAGCAAACAACACAAGGAATTCAGAACCTTAAATATCCTCTGTGGATCACAAGTCTGTGCCATTGTCAGAAAAGGGATTTAAACAAAAATGCTTCTAACGTGTCCAACCCTGAAACTGAAGCACATGCTTTGTCCCTTCAGAATGTCTTCTCTGGGAACACAAAGGAGGCTGTGAAGCACGTAGGAGCCGCTGGAGCAAAATATGGCTAAAGCATTTATGTGTTATTGCTATGAGAAGTTTTCTTAGAAATGTAAGTTACTGTGGGTCTGCTGAGCAAGCTCTTCTTCCTAATCCACACCACCTGTGTAGATTCATGGATAATTTGGTTCTGACCTAGTTAAAAGTACAAAACAAATTTTCCTATTTGGTTATTCAATATCTCCTGACATCTACTTTCAGCAAAGCCTGCAAAAAACTCTTTTGTGAGCTGTACTTCGTTCCTCCAGGAAGAACATTTGGTGATGGGCTCTGCAGCTCACAGGCCAAATGCAGAAGATTGCTGCACTGCTATTCAGAGAGACTTGACTTGGGTTTTAAAGAAAAAAAGTATGTTATTTTTGATTCAAAAGATCAACAACTACAGTGTGCCTTGGCACAGTTCTGTAATACTAAGGACAGAGAGTGGGGCACAGGCACCAGAACGGCAAATAAGTCTGGTCTCCATATCCGTTCCTCAGAGTGCAAAGATTTTTAAAGGCAGGGCCACACCTGCTGCAGACAGACCTCCAAAAATGTGATTGCTCAGCCTCATTCCTTCATATCGGTCAGCAGAGGTGAGCTGAAGTGCAGAAGTGGGCCTGAACCTTTCCAGGGAGGTTCTCAAGTCCTTAAGTATGCGGCTCAGAAAAATGCAGATTGCAGCCTGTGCCTTCCTCACACTGCTACATTCCCCTTCTCCTTCTTGGACTGAAGGGTTTTCCTTTGGCATGTTCATCAGTGCTTCTGCACAGTTTCAGGTCCTTCTTTCATT
Organism: Tringa tobata; assembly: GCA_033628505.1. Classification (NCBI taxonomy): domain Eukaryota; kingdom Metazoa; phylum Chordata; class Aves; order Charadriiformes; family Scolopacidae; genus Tringa; species Tringa tobata. The sequence goes on from JAHREE010000295.1 coordinate 918,511, forward strand.
CGTCAACACCTACCATATATATTATACACATACACACACACACACATATATATAAAGACCCTCTAGAAAAATGTAGCATAGAACCACGTATTGGACAAAGCTGCCGTCGTGCATTGTGCTGTGAATAATGACATTTAAAACGTTCCATACTATTGAGGTCCAGTGAAACCTGTTCATTAGCTTGCTCCAGCACCCCCTGTCATTTTCTTTATCCTCTTTAAATCATCACCAAAGTATAAAAAATGATTTTGTTCTACTTAAAGACCAACTTTGAGGAGGTGACTGATTTTTGCTGATCCTGGAGGTGGTTTCACAGGTTTCATTGTACTTGAAACTTCACAGCTTCCACTGAAGTATTTGATGCATGTATGTATCGGTTTAGCAGAGTACAAAAGTAGAATAATTTTCATTCTTGCCTCAAATTGTTGGCAGAGTATGGTGTCCTCTACCAAAACTGTGTCTTTTTACTTGACAACTTATCAAAGATTCATTTTTCTAAAGCCCAACCACCGATCTTAGTAAATATTTGTTTAGAAGTCATCAGGGCTCCAATACTTGTAATAAATTGCTAAATTTCTATTAGCAAAACGTCTTTGCAAAATCCATAAAAATCTTCTATAAAAATCAAAATTTTCAGTAGTTAAAGAAAAAGTATCTACATTACACTCACTAGCATTGGTTAAAAGAAGGAAAGAGCTCACCTTGCAGGTTTCAGTCAACCATTACCTGGAACTTGTCACGTGAAATTACAACCAATGGCCCAATTTTAACTCTCATGCTGGTCAAAGCTGTGAAAATTTCACTTCAGGTCAGTGGAGTTATGCCAGTAGAGAACTCATGAATAGACTGGATTGGGCCCTAAGATAAGACTGGTCCCTCCACACCCAACTGGGACAGATCAAGGGCTGAAGGGAGACTTCTGCAATGCCTGCACCTTTTGTAGCATCAATAAACCCAGCTAAAAGACTGGCAGAACTTCCTCTGACTTGAAGGGGACAAACATCATCAGGTACTATTATAATAGACTAGAAAGTACATAGATTAAAAAGTGTGCTTCTTCTCACTAATGGAAACTAGACAAACTACTTTCTGCCAACAGACGTCCTCAGCTCTTGGACCCGGGAAGCTCTCTTATTCCATCGCCATCATCCTCAGAGCTAACCAAACTTAGGGTGCTTGTTACAGGATGGATCCATGATGTTGTCTGTGTCACATGGCTAAAAAGAAACAAGAAGTACTATTAGCAGTCCAGAAGAGGTTTACCATTCTCAAAACAAGAAATACCAGATGGAGTCTGGAGGTTTTAAAATACAGAATTCTCTTTTTCTTGCCAACTATGAGATTTTACAACAAAATATGGAGTCTACTGGGTGTTGGAACCTGGATTGAAGGTCTCATTTCTCATTACATTAGAGGGAATGCTTTTGTAAGAGATTTGTTATTCAGACTGGTGATATTTCCTGTTAATAGAGCTGTAGACAATTAACCCAGCCCAGTGTACAGTGTACAGCCCAGACAAAACTCCAACAAGCTAGCGAGGTATTTTAACACTGCCATCATACCAGTTAAAGCCTGAGGCACAGCGGTCAAGAGGAAGTTGATGGATCATGGAATCACATCATAGAAATATGCTCAGTTTGTTAGAACATAAACTACTATTTCAGCATCATTAAGCCCATTCCTCTTCTTGCAGAAAAAGGTTGACAAATAAATCCAAAAAAAGGATGTTCTTTACATGTCCTCTAGACCAAATTCTGGACAGGCTTCCACAGCCTTTAAACATGTCATAAAAGAGAGTCAATACTACTTTTTAAGGCTTAAACCCTACATTTCACTTGCACTCTAGGCTGCTTTATAGTTTTTGGTAAGATTCTATATGAATGGAAAGAACCTGATCAAGACCGAGTAAGGACAGATAAATGGAATAGGTTTAGTGCTTGCGGGTGAGAACACTGTACACCTTATGATTGGTGGCATCTCTGCTAGCCATACTGTGTGTGGGCAAGACACAGCCTCTTCTCCCTTCTGGAATAATGTGTTCTTGGTAAAGGAAATAGCTTTTCACTTAAAAAAATCTTGCTAATAAATTCACAGTTTTTACAGTGAAGTCAGTGCAAAGATGAATTTTGTAATAGAAGTTCATTACAAGAACTAGCTGAAAAATATTGTACATATAATAAACACCATAAAAGACAAACAGCTCTTCTAATCTATTGTGTACCTAAAGCCATGCCTATACTTTCAGGTGCATTGGTTTAACTATGAAGTGCCATGATGGAACTACTCTAGATTTACCTTTGCAAGTCAAAACAGATTTTGTCTTTCTGTCTTCAAGAATGCTTTCTTGAACATCCAATTATGGAAACTGATATATTGAAGTAGGAATATGAGTAAGTGTCCCACTAAAAAGAGTTATAGGTATGGGGATCGCTACTCCAGTCAAAACTATCGTGCTATGATCTTACCGTGAATTCACATCTTTCAGCTCAGAATAACTTGGATATGATGAGGACAACAATACTGTTCACCAAGAGGTAAATAAGATGCTAATGTAAATCACATCTTGAGCTGCATTAACTAGATTAACCTATCTCGGAACTGGTAATCTGTGTATTTAGCCACTACTTCAGTTGAAACAACACCTGAGTAATGACCATGCAAGAAAAACAAAATGTGCAAGATAAAGGCCATATCCTCAGTTCTTATCCTTAAAAAAACAACAAACCCAAAAGCTCCAGTTATGCATAAAAACAATATATAAGTGCTTTTTTGGTCAAAGCAGCACTGGATGGACTCTGTTCCTTCATGAGTGTATTACAAAAATATGCATCACCTTACTGGAGCTGCCGAAATCAGTTTCAGAGAAGTTAAAACAGAAGTATAACTGAACAACACGTAGCTACAGAAAATACAGCGCAGCAGGTACGGACTGTTCTCAAGTACAGTAATAATTTCATTCTAAGAAAGTGAATGTACCATTTTTACTAGGAACAAGAGCAACTTTCCAGAAGTTTCCAATGTTTACCTTTGAAAGTCAGATGATAGACAAAACAAAAAATATGAAGAGAGTCCTTATAAAATGTTTTATGAGCCATTTGTGAAAAAAAAAAAACCATTTAAAGAGCAAATCTGTCTAATCAAGAACATTATTCGACAACACAGGGAAATACATAAATTCATTTTTATATTATGACTATATTTATATTTGTAAATATAATATGGAAAACGTCTGCTGAATTTTTCTGCAATGTCTTCTATACTGTCAGGAAATGCCATCAATATTTTTTTTTCAAGTAAAAAAATTAGTCATTATGGCTTAAAAGTGAAGATATCACTCTAAATTAAAGTCCCAGCATGTGATTTCATTTATCTGCATAACGACACGGAACTCCTTCCAATGCCAGTGGAATCATGGGAGCTGAAATAACTGGATTCCATCCATTCCAGCTCTGCCAATGCAAGATTTATTGCCTGCAGTACTATTTTAAGTGTTTGTATTGCCTGCTTTTATCAAGCCATTTCTCAGCAATCCATTATTGAATTTAAATAAGAACAAAATTATTTTTTTTTTTTTTCCCCGTTTGACTTCCCCAGGTTGCATGCCTTGACCTGCTGCGTACCCGAACCCTTAGCTGTATTTTCTCATAACCATGCAGAATCTGTCCCGTGAAATGGGAGAAACTGCACAGAAGAGTTATGTGGAAAAGCATTCATGGGTCTTTGATGTAACCAATTAAAAAATTCTTTGTTACGTGTTTATCCTTCAGAAGGTTTTCCTCCTACATACTTTAGGACCAGGAGGCAAACGATAGCATGTCTACCTTTCTGCTAACCGCTCTAAGAACTTTTGTTCTCTTATAAATAAATGCAAAAATTCTCCTGACCTTTAATAGTGCAGAACTGTGGCATTCAAACCAGGATTACGATTTTCTATATCCAATGGCATAACATTTGTTTAATCACTAGTAAGAAAGAACAAGTTCTCATCAATTTTCAAAATACACAGGGCCATATTTTGCTCTAATGTCAATCTGCTGAAAATACGTCTGATTTGAACTCAGTTCTTTTAAACTTGCACGAGGCTTTATCCCATGAACGCTTCTAGTAGAACAGTTTCTTTTAAACCCTTTGCCAAAATCGTTACTAGGAAAAGAACTCTTATAAATGAACAGTAAGTCCAGATACCATGTCTCACATTGTAGACAGACACACACAATACGCACAGATTATTTAAGTACAGAATAAATGTATAACCCTCCTGCTATTTATTTTTAGCTCTCCAAAAGTGCTGTGGCTAAAGAGCTTTGACATAATCAGTCCGAAGAGATAATCCCAGATTTACTGGTTTGCAGAACATTCTTGTATTAGAAATACATCCTCTCTGATTTGTGTGTTAGGGCCAGCAATAAAAGTGAGAGGGAATTCAAATCTACCTCTACGTTTTGCTTAATTGATGAAACTGTTTTGAATATTAAAGGAGTATTTGGAAAGCCAGAATTACAAACTCTAAAAGTAAAATGTTTTCCATTTGCAAATGTTCCCGTTCAAAAGATTCATTTCACATTTTCAGAGCAATTAACAATATTTAAAGATTTTTACGTTTTCAAACAAGTCATTGCTATCGGAGGGAAGCCAAATTTATTGTTAGAAAACAGAAACGCTTGATCTGGAAATATGTCAGTAGCTTATTCTGTCTTTTTCACTTTATATTCTGTCTTTTTAATTTTAGAGCTTGGAAAAACAAAACATGAGAACACAGGGACTTTTTTTTGGCAAAGAAATGCTAGCGAATTATTCAAAATACCATTGTAATTACCCTCCTAATGGCTCTTGCTTATTTGCATGGAAAATGATTTATTTTAAAATAAGAACTTAATCTTTTAAGAATGGAATAATTCAAAAAGAAGGAATTTTTGCATCTTTGTTAGATTTTTGAGCATTACCTAGACATGCTTTTCACCTAAACTGTATTCTCCAACGAGGGCCAAGCTCTGGAACCCAACAGGGATCCATGAAGAGCCTTGCAGGCAACACAACTGCTGTAGGTCCCTGTGCAGGATGCTGAGCTACAAAGCAGCCGTGTGGTATTCTTTGAAGTTGTGGGGTTTTTCCCCCTTTTGACATGGGACCACATCCGTAACACCTGGCTAAATTTTTCCAGGGCGCCCGGGTTATTTAGCTTTAAAAGGAGCAATTTTGTGCAAGAGCCATTTGCTTGAGATCTGTTCAGCAGACAAGCTGCAGCCTTAAACAATTAATCAGCCAAACTCTCATAATGACCGTTATTCATTAGGGACCAAATAGAATTTAGTTGTATCTGAACTTGGAAATACAAATTCTGGCCTCACATGAACCCTGTGCTGCTCTACGGAATTGAACAGTATTGAAGAAGATGTGAGTGAAAGCAGAACCCTGCTCCTGCGAAACAACACAAAACCCAAGGTAGCTCTTTTCCTCCTTAAATGAACATACCCAATAACCAAGTCCATTTAATCCATAGCCGTACTTTTGCTAAACTGTTGACCTTTCTTATCTTATGCTTTGATTTCCTAAACTTCACCAGCCCTTTAAAATGCAGTAGTGCTCAGCTAAAGAGTATTGATGCTTGATGGAGCTTTTACTGACAATGGAAAAGGGTTGCCAAGCCTTTGTGGCGCTGCCGAAGTGCTGACAACAGCAAGGCTGAGACACGGGAAACTCCACACTCTGAAACCTTTAACCTTTAGTACTTTCACTGGTGTTATTGAAATAATCACTAAAAAAAAAGTAGAAAATCGCACTGCTAGACGTAGATGCAGTGGGCTGAAAGGGGACATGCTCTATACTACCCAGAAATATATTTCATGTTGTGATTTTTTAGTTTTTAGACTTAAGGGCATATCCCAATGGGAAGTTCTCAACTTGCTGTGAAAGGAGTACATGCCATCTGCTAGATGAGTAGCTCCGTGGGGGACTATGCATTCCTTCGTTACACACTAATGTGCAGCCCCCATGCAGTGGTGGTTTGGAGGCTAATGAGGGCCAGAGCAACAGGAAAATAAAGAACAATGCCACTGAATAAAGATCCCGAAACATAATCCTTCATCTAGAGGTTATATCATCCTCCTCGCTTGCTCTTGCACAGAATCTGTCTGTGTAGCATTTTGATGGACTACACACAGCTTTGCAAAATTTGTTTTAATTGCTGCCTTTGTCTTTTGTTGATGGGCCTTTCTGTTGCCATTTCCCTTGTGCTTGGAATGGCCTTTTGCTTTGCAAGGATGCCTTTTTTCTCTTTAAAATCCACTGTCCTAAATCTTGCACCTTTGAGAAGGTACCCGGCTCTTTCATCTCCATTTCACTCATACTTCTCTAACTTGCTAATGCAAGTCTCTTGGGTCACGATCAACGTTTCTCACACACCTTCTGAAACATTGCATAAGAAAATATACCATCAAAAATAGATCCTGCACAAAAATGGAGTAGTCCTAGTTTGCACCAGGCCCCTCGAAGATTATGTCTGGGTAGGGTGAGACAGAATTACCCTTCCTCATGCCAGCAGGTGGCAATGGAGCACCTAAGGCAGTACCAGGGAGCTGCTACTCCTGAGGGCATTTAAGAAGGTTTGAGCATGGGATGATGATAATCACAGACACTGGGTTACAGCCCAGCCCCCTCCCATGAGTGTGTTTAGATAAATACTATACAGCAAGATTTGGTACATAGGATGGTTTAAATGCTGGAATTGTGCTAATTCTGTTGCCCTCAAATCTCTGCCTGATAGTGTTTCTAAATCACTTTATAATACGCACAAGTAAATTGAATATAAGGTGTGGTTACTGGTGCTGCACCTGACACATTTTGTGAATGCATTCCTAATTTTATTTAGGAGTGCATGATTTTTGGGAGCACAACTATTTCTCAGCTTTCAATAACCAGCGCTTTTAGCGCTTTACTGTTGTCCCTTATTAATTTAAACTTGTTATTTATTTTTTGTTTCTTCAACACCAGTGTTTACCATGAAATAAGCTCTCAGAGGTAGCACAGACGTGCAGACCCACTCGCTGTCATTTCTGGTATCTCCTTTGAAAATGCCAGTGGTTGGAAAGCAGATGTTAAATGCTGCATGGGGATACCAAGTCAGGCAACTGCAAACTCCTGTTATTTTGAAGAGCAAATCCTGGGAGGCTCTACAAGGACTATTCTTAACTGTAACTAAAGGATTTTAATTTTTTGGATAGGCAATTAGAACAAGATAAAACAACTGAGTGAGGTTGATGCAAGTATAATCAATGAATCCTGAGAGCACCTAGGAAAGAGGGCTTCCAGACACGGAAACTATAGGCAGTTTGGGAAGGGGTTCTGTATTGCATTTATCAAAATCAGACTATTTGAAATTAAACATCCTTTTTTTTTTGTTTTCCTCTATTTTTGTTAAAACTGGTTTAAGACTGGACCCTCTGTCAAGGCAACATTTCAAAAACATGTAATGGCACTCCAGGAGATGCTAGGCAGATCCTAGAAGATGCCAGTGACCTTAACTTTTATGGGCTGTAATTAGATTGAGAGCACTTGTTACCTCATGGAACTGTGTCCTAAAGCGACATAAATATTTCTTGTCTTTCCCTCAGGGATCAGATTTTGCTTGAGTATTAATTAAAGATTGAGGGATATAAAGTGAAACCCCAGAAGAGTCTTGCTGTTTATTCCTTGATTAAACTGATTAAACGCTTGTCTACTAAGACAAATCTATGAGCAATTTCAGAAGGCAGCTATCACCGGGAGAAGATTTATATAGCCAAATAGCATACTATATCATTAAAAATTGTCAACAATAAACAAATGGCCCAATATAAAATGAAAATGATAATAATAGCAGGATCTGAGTGAAGGCTGAATAAGCCCACAGGTTCAAGAGTGGCCACAGTGCCAAGATATGCAAACTTTTCACAGTTTTAAAGCACTACCTGAAATCTGTCTCACCCCAGTAATAGCCAACTGCTATTATTCTGAAAGCTCTGTTTTAATATATGCAGTTACTCATAATCCTGTAAGTGAACATCATAAAAATTCTGGTGCAGTCTATTTGTGAATGCATCAGAACATAGAGACCAGCGGTGCTAGTTTTGTGAAGAATTGCCCAACCAGGCTGCTCACTCACTGGCTTATCATCACAGGCCTGATACCTCAGTAAAACACGTCGCAGACTTGGGCCAACGTCACAGAAGGTTTTTCCTACCTGTTTAAACTAAATGTGTCCTAACATGAATTAAAGCCAAAGTAATGGCTTAGGCCCGTGTTGCAGATGAAACACATACTTAAAAATCCCTTGCTGTGCATTGTTCTGCTTGTGATGGCTCTCCCAAACCCCAGGGAGATTTCAGAGCTGACGGTGTAGAGTGGTGCTAATTCCACTACTGCCAAATCCTGCCCTAACAAAGGAAAATTTAATAGAAGTCTGAACTTTCATGTTCCCAGTCCCACTCATAGAAGTAACTAGATAGGTGAGGATTAGACCTCTGAGCACATCCGTCTAGGAGTAAAATTACCCTTTTTTTTCTTTTTTAACAAAATCAGCCCACTGATTTCAGTGGGATTTGTAGGTCTAGAGCAAAATGGAATGTCAGCTTCATGGATTTTCTCACAAAAGAAATTTTAACAGCTGCCTTATATGATAGACCAGAACCTGGACAGAGTGTGCAGTATCTGTGGAAGCTGAAAGAATGTTTCTCCATTTTGATTCTTGATATTAAAAACCAAACAACCTCTCAGGAAAAAAAAAATTGCCCAACCAAAAGCAGCTTAAGGTCTTAACATTCTTGTATTACAACCTCATGTTATCATAAAATCCAATGCCAACTTTCCTAGTTTTACATCTGAGGTTATTTTCCTTGTAGTCATGCAAAATGATTTCAGTGAAAAATCAGAGACTGAATTCCCTACAACCCAAACATTTGGCAATAAACCATTTCTAAACCTTAACAATTATTTTGAATTTTCATCTTACCCCGGCTATCTGTAGGTCTTAATGAATTTTTAATTAGCAAAATGTCTTATCATCAATCATTGCTGTGTCTTTTAATAGCAAGTCTTTCTTTATTCAACAGTGATTGTGAACAAAGAACAACCAGGGGGTAAAATTTTAGAAGAGGACTACTACTTCTGGATATATTTATTCCTAGTGACCAACGTGAGACAGCAAAGAGTCACATACTTCAGGTGGCAGGCATTAACACGTTGTGAAAATAAAAGTTCTCTGAGATGTCTCAGGGTAGTTATCCAAAAATCAAAAAGAAAAACACCAGGATTACTCAAATTCATATCATTATATCTGAAAGTGGACTGACATTGAGCTCATGGATGCAGAGATTTTATACATTATACGTTATTTATTTATATTATACTGTATACATTTAAAAGTAGTAATAACAGCACTTTGTTAGTGCTGAGTTAGTTTTATTTAAATATTTGCAACTTACTGTGACTATATAACTATTCTTTCCTCTATTTTCAGACAGGAAGACTTGAGGACGACAGGTAAAAGGAAACATTTTCAAAAGCAACCTCTATTTTTGAGTGACATGTAAAATCGGAAAGGTCCAATTCTAAGAGAAGCACAGGAATTGCGTCTTTCTTTAAACTAAATAAAACAGAAAGCACTCTGTGCCTCAAAATACCCATTTCTACTCAGAAAACATCAAAGTTATTAAGATGCGGACACCTACATGATTTTGATGACTGCTAATAACTAACTGGCAACTAACTGGCCTCTGCTACACAGGGAGTTGGGAGCAGACCCGGTGCTAGGTCCAACCCGGGGGGATTTCAATGGCATGTTCAGTACAGCACATCATGTTTTTTCTTAGTTTGCTGCCCTGAACTCATTGAAACTTGGGTGGAACATGATAAAAAATTTTATTACTAGATCAGCTCTGCTATGATTTGAACTTTATTGAACTTCATTTCTTCTAGGAAGGGCCACTCCAACCACTATTAAGATAATCTGCAGAGAACTTGTATATTGCAATATATATACTGCAATGTATATACTGGAATGGGACAGCAGAGATGAAGCTGAATACATCTCTCTATGTTGGGGTTTGGGTCCTTCCTTTAGAAAGCAGTAGAAATGTGCAGAGTACACTTGCCAAAGGAACAGCTTTGTTTCTTTGTTTTTTTCAATTTAGCATGCAGTAAGTAAAATTAACTGTGATTTATTTTTCTTTTATGATGGTACCTTTAGCTCTAGTGCTATAAAACATCAATGTTTATACTACATAAGTTCTTCATCTATCACACATTCTTTGCTATTCTTAGTTCAGTCATAAAATCATAAACAGTTTCTGTGAATGCCCAGCCTTCAGTAAAATTAATGATTGCTCCTTCCAAAGCCAAACCAAACAAAACAGAATATTATAAAATATATAAGTATGATGTCTTGGCTTTCCAAGTGGAAGGCTGATTTGTTACCAGAACTCAACATGTGTGGGTTTCATTAATTGTATTTTACAAGTATTAACTCTAGGCTCCTACTTAACATGAATCAAATTCTATTCTCAGTTGTACTGGTAGACTATCAGAGCACCTTCATTGCTCTTTGTCACACTGAAGCACTCAATGCTTCCATGTGAAACTTTTGATTTTGAGAAAAACTGCTCAATGATAACTCTAAATCAAATATTACTGTTACCCCTTTGGTATAAGACAGTAAACGTCACAGACCTCAACACATCTAAGGAAAAAGATCCCAAAATATTAAAATATCTAGGAACTTTTACTTGCCTTTCAGGAAAATTTAATTTAAGATAAATGTTCTTGAGACCAATAACAGCTAATGTGGAATAGCTGGAACCTAGTGCTATTAAAAAGCTAGAAAAACAGTGTTTACAGGGGCAAAATTCACAGCTGGTCCTTACAAACTGTATACATATGCAAGGAGTGGGTGGGAGTGGGAGGGAGAATAGCAAGGCCCTGCCTAATTTTAGGTGTCAGTCTTATGATACAGAGCTGCCATATGTTAAAGGTGAACACAGTGGGAGGCTGGAAGAGATTAACGATAATGGGTTTTCTGGGAAAAAATTAGTGTCACAGCTATGCTTTTTTATACTGTTCCTGTGTGATTCTAAACCACCAGTGTATAACCATTAATTAATTAGCATATATGATACTTCCCTGGGAGAGCAAAGTTATGCATAGAGTCTTTCTCCTTTTTAAAAACCAAACCCAGAAGTTCCAAATTCACAAAATCCCTTCAATGACAGAAACATTCTCTGTTTGCATGGATGCAATGATGTGACTTCCATGAGGACTTTTAATGCCAGAGCATCCAACGAAAGCGAAATTTTGTTCTAATAGTGGTTACAACACTTAGTAAACTCATTCAACATTACACCTCAACTAAGCCTGGGCAAAAATAGCCACATGACTAGTTCTAAAAGTGAACAAGAGGAACCTGCTCTTATTTGCAACATTTCTCCCATCTTAACACCTCCCAACTGACTGGTAAGTGCATACATACACATCTGCATCTAGGTGATTCTCTACAAAGGCTCATTAGCCCCTTTGTGTTTCTGGGTTTTACAGCTAAAGTGTCTACATGGGACAGGAATTTCTAATAGAAAACCAGTAATTTAATTTCTCACAACAGAAAAACAGCCTTACTCATCTAATAGGTAAAATTAATTAATATAAAACTTTTTTACCTTCTTATGTGGGGTCTCTTGAATACGCTGGTTCTCCAAGTTCAAGACAGACAAGGTAAAAATTGGAGAGGATCCAGCGGAGTGTCACCAAGACGATTAGAGGGTTGGAGAACTTGGTACATGAAGGAATGTCAAAGGGATTGGGTTTGTTCAGCCTACAGAATAGAAAGCTTGGGGGGTGGGGGTCTAATCAAAGTTTTCCCATCCCTAAAAGGTAGTTATAGAGAAAATGGAGGCACTCCTCTCACAAAGACATATAGCAACAGACAGGAAGCTATGGGCACAAGTTGCTTCAGGGGAAATTCCATCTAAATTAAGAAAATACTCTTCACTTGTGAGAACAGCTAAACATTGGAATAGGGTGCCCAGACAGGTGGTGGAATCTCCCTCACTGGAAGTATTCAAGGCTTGGTTTGACAGGGCTCTTGTTAACTTACTCTTCAATAGAAAGTAAAATCCGATAACCTCCAGATAAAACTTCCAATCCAGACTTTTCTGTGATTTTATGATTTTGAAATTGCAGTGGACTGCTGAAAACCCTATTAAGCTACATTCAATTGTCACTTTGAGCAAATGAGGTCAGAATCTCAACTCTTAACCAAGTTGGCTAATATAAACAGCGACAGAAATGCCAAACATAAATTGTTGAGGAAACAGGCATTAGTAATGTGTTTCTGTAACACATTAATTGATGGGGCACGAATCTGATGCTATATGAGCAACTGTATTGCTACCTGCAAAATAAAATAGTGCTTGCCCTCTCCATTATTTTAAAGTACACCAGGTTATCTCAAAACATACCTGGAGCCAAAAATCAACATTTGCTCTCCAGCTGGAGGAAAGCACGGCTATATAAGCAATGAAGCTGATCCCTACTTTTTGTTCTACTGGTATAATTTTTGTCCTTCTGGTAACTGTTCATTTATATTATATTAGTAAAGCACTTAAACTTTTTTTCCCAATGCATATTAAGATGTAACTCAGAGAGGCTTACATTACTGTTTGCTATTTCATGATAAACCTATACACATGACCTTAATGCCTAGCACAGAATCATATGAATTTATGACACACCAGCAGTCAAAAAGGTAGTTTTCTCACACTTGCCAGTACTGTGTGACTGATCTTAGCAACCTGGTTGATTGAAAAGAATTTACTGAGAGACTGAAATGTTTTCCTGAGTAAAAGAACTGATTTCAAAAACTGTCTTAAGGTGAGTATTCATGGACAAGATACAGCTTTCCCTGGTAGGTACAGAGAGCTGTTCAGTCCCATAGGAATATAGCCATGTAAATGTTTTATTCATGTCAGTTATTCACATAAGTGGGTTTCACTTTAGTGTGTAACACAAGCCAGCTGGTTTGCTTCTTTTAAACTCTGATTTCTCATGCACTTCATATTGCTACACCCCCTTCAGAGATATTTATGGAAATTTCACAGCAAGCTGTCTCAAGCTTATGTGCTATTAAGATTCCATTCTGGGGTGTTTACTGCATTAGCTTTATAACATATAGATTTATGGACTCAACTATTTGATGGCCCAATAAAGCACATTGGAACTGAAAGCAAGCACTAATTAAAATAATATTTGATTGTCCTTAGCATATTGTAAAACTGCTGTGGATTTAAACAGAGCCATTGCAGCTTCTATACAGCCTCATAGCCTAACTGCACAATATGAAAACTGACAATTCACATATAAGATCAGTTTAATTGTGGCTACAGTTAGGGAATTATAACATGTTTTTCTATCTGTTTGTATACATGGAAGTGGGTTAATGTTGAAATACTCTTAAGTCCCTCATGGCCTTGGCTGTTCTAAACAGCAAAGAATGAAAGGATTGAAATTCACAGCCAGAGAGAACAAGAAGGTTACAGTATTAGTACCAGGGCTGTAAAGTATCAACTATTCTGCTAATCCCAATTTAAACAATTAGATTAAATCCTACTGAAAAGGATCAGCTGATAAGATGCACCTCAAGCTAAGTTCCTCCTAGAAAAGGATATTTTCTATGTTGAGTATAATTTTTGTCTTGGAATCTCTACCATTCAACATTAGAAACAAGGGACTTATGCAATCCCTGCTCCTTGCTCGAAATAGTTAATTTTCTCAGACTGACTTCATACACATTACAAAGTGTAGTAAGAGGTATGAATTTTCAAGCATGCAAAAAAGCCTGGCTTACACTCTGTAAAGGCATTTGGAAACAGTGATGAAAGCAAAATAAGGAAATAGTTAAAAGGAATATTAATTACCATAATGTCTTATTGCAATGCTCAGTTAATTCCATTCTAACGAACTGCATTAAAAGCTTTTAACACCAGTGTGGTGGCTCCATTCAAAAGAATAAAAGTTTTTAGACAGTGGTCATGAAGGGTGATTTCACATCCTTCTCTGCAATTAAAATGGATAGATTTTCCTTGCCTGCCATGCAGGCAGATGTATGCAGAACATAAATGTAAGAACTGTAAATGCAGAACTTTATAAGACAGACTACAGAAGGTAACAATGGTGGAAAACCCAGGGCACTATCACTTGTCACACTAGGAGTACCTTAAGAAGAGGGAAGAACATTCATGAGTCATTAACAATCAAAGGTCAGACATCTAAAAATTCCTGACAAAGCTTTTCCAGGTCAACTACTGAATTCAAATCTGTAGTTTAGCAAGTGTAACACAGCTGATGCTTTCTGCAAATCAGGCTTCCACCACCTAGACCAGCTGAGATTCTACTGTTGCTTATATGCACCTTATTGCCATATCTGCAGTAGTTCATCATCCAAGTGCAGAACTTAGAAATTTCTTTCACGTATTCAGCAAATCTAACTTTCTGCTGAGTCATCAAGATGAGGAATTGCGTGAGAAGCCCAGTAACAAAACCAGAGAAAAAAAAGAGGGGAGAAATGTTTCAAGAATGTGAGATTTCTCCTATTCTGTTTCTAAATTTTATTTGCTATTATTGCTAGATAATACAATCTTCAAGCTCAGTTTCCAATTACTCAGGTATAAGCCTAGGGTACTGCAAGTGTTTTACCCAGAACAGAACCCAGCATCCACCTTTAACTTTCCAACTGTCATATAATGGCTCCCTGTATCAACAGATGGAGACCAAGAGAAGAACAGTGCTCTATTTTAATAGTCGCTCTTGTATTTATTTCCATTGCTATGAAACTGGCTTTTAATTCACTTTCATTTCCTAAGTTATTTTTCTATCTTTTTTTTTTTTTTTTTTGGTATAAATCCCATGTAGTAACCTACATCTGTCTGAAAATAAAAGCTGCCCTTTGACTAGAGCTGGAATGCAGTATCATATACGGTGTGTTCAGAAATCTCTGCAGAAAAAAACATGTCTGCTTTAATACATCTAGCTCCAGGCACCATGGGGTGAGTCAAGGACAACGGAGCAGTATGTTTGAAAAAAAAAAGAAAAAAAAATGTCCCTGCTTTTCTTGGCTAGCTAATACATAAACTTCAACGTTATTTACGTGACTTTTTTATAAGAGTTTGGGATAAAAGTAATTTTATCTCACTGCAAAGATTTATTTGCTGCCCTTCCTGTCTTTCAGAAGACGGTGGAAATGCACCTGCAAAACAGCCTCTTGCTGGCACCTATAAGAATTAAACAACATGCAAATTTCAGGAGCTAGAAGAACTTACTCTTAATTAAACAATGATTTGGAATGGAGATGAATTATATTTTTCACCAATTGCTTCAATCTTTTAGAGGGATAATAAAAAAAACCTACTATATGAATTATTTTTACTATATTCTGGAAAAAACAACAGCATACTGTCCAATTCACTTCCTGAACCTTCTGGGACATACAACAGGAGCTATTTCTTTTCATGCATTTTTTTCTCCAGAATCAAAGAATACAGTTGAAAAAAAATCTTTCCTACAGTATACAAATTCCTATAGCTTTTATCAAGTAGGTCTTTGTAAAAAAGATTTCAGTTCTCTACCTGCAAGACATAAGCAGGATATAAACTACACTTTGGATTTGGTTAAAAAAATAATATAATATTTTTTTCATTTTTTGTACATAATGAATTTGCACTGCAGTTTTTCTTCTAGTCTTTCAGAAAAATGATCACTAAGGAAATTTTAGAGTTAAGGAAAGCCAAAAAGCAAGTAACAAGGGACCAAGCTTAGTGCTTTGTGTCCCCCCCGCCGGATGATTACATCTTCAAATGATTACTGCTTTTGTAGACGTTTTCTTTATGCTTTAGACACCGTGTTATTGGAACATCTTATCAATGTCACCTTTTCTCTAGTCTCTGGAGAGTTTTGAAAAAATAATTTATTCGCAATATCTTCTAAAAAATCACAGGTAACTCCTGATAGAGACATATTTTTCTGTAGGTATTTTTTTGTGAGGGTGCTCACTGTTGCAATGTCTGTCCTGAATACATATCAGTGAAATTCACTATTAGTTAATATAAGTATTTCTAATAAGCCAGTTATGAAGAGTATGGCTTTATCTTTGGCAACCCCCTGAAAATGTAGAAAGCAAACCCTATGGAAACAGTAGGTATAATTTTAGTGGAGTAAGAATCAAGAACAAAAAAATAGTATATATGCAGAACATGAGAGAAGACTTTTGCACCTGGTGCAGCTTCAGTGGCATTATCAAAGCAATAAAAATCGCTTAACCTGCGGGCAGCAGTACCATGAAATGTCAACGTTCTGTGATACTCAAGCTAGTGNATACTTTCTGTCCTGTTCCTTCACCTTCTTGCAGCAAAAGAACAACTTATTCCCGCACAAGGGAGCAGGATATGACATCAAAAAAGTCCACCAGTAACTTCAGAGCTAGGTGAAACCAGAGCATTACCTCCTAAAAATCTAAAGGAATTTGAAGAATTCTTCCACTTAACCAAAATATAAGGGTATTCTTAAAAATAGATATTTATACTTGTAGACTATGTAGGGTATGAGTGTTCTTTTCTTATCTCTTGAGTCCATTATAGGCTCAAACACTTAACTAGGGAAGTTCTCAACATTGTAGACTGGGTTTTCAAAGGCATCTGAAGGACAGAGACACAGTTCTCACTGAATTTCAGTTGGATTTGTGATTAAGCCCCCTATGACCCTCTCGACAGCAAAGTCACAAATACCAGAAAAGAACAAGCGATGTCAGTAATAAAGGTATATATAAAACATACCACTGCTTTTGTTATTTTACTCATTTTCCCATTAATTCTAGGTTTAAAAATATGTTTAGTTTGATGTGCTTTTATTTCAACTCTGATCCATTTTCCCACAGAACTACTCACTTGATAAAGTATTTGATTCCATCTGCTGTATAAGCTTCTTCCCATCCATAAGGCAGACCTAAGATGAAATGAAGATATAAGATGTCTCTCAAAACTTATGTGACACAAATAACATAATTTTGAAAGGGTGTAAGCTAGAATGCTGAAATTTCAAACCATGTCATAGAAAGATTATAAATGAATTATCACTATTTTTTGCAATAGATAGTATGAGCAATAAAATTTCATAAATATTAGCGGTGCTACAAAGCTATAAACTATTTGATGATACTTTTATTACTAGCATTTCTTTTGTAGAAGCTGACAGTCTGGTCAAATGAGAGTGTAGCAGTTAACTCTTTGAACTTTTTATTGTAATTTACACCTATATGAAGTGACCAAAAACCATCTGTGGTCTGCTGAGGTCTGGTTTGCTCTGTTTTTGCAGCTTTCACATACAGATGCCAGTAATGATATGAGGTAGAAGTCTGGGCAGAATTAAATCCTCTGTTGTTTGGTTTATCGCCAACTTCTGTATTTATATATAATTCTTTGGGAATTTTGACACAAATTTCAAGACACTTAAAGACAGATTCAGAGAACATATATACACATATTTGTATGTATATTCATCTATGTCTACATATCCTGACAAAGGTTAATTTATTAAATTTTGTGATTTACAGTAATGTTTCTGGGAGGTAAAGTATTTAATACTGTGAAGTTTAGCATAAATTAAAATAAGTAATTCTGAAAGGGTGGCATTGTTACATGCACTAAGAAACTATTCTTTTTTCCCCTTTTTGTAATTATCAGTCATGCTAATCTTCAAAACGCTTAGATTTTGTTCTTAGTTTGAAAGTCCTATCCATAAGAAAGACGAGTTAATACTTTTAGTAGGATGCTATATTATACCACTTTAAAAATTCCATTTTCATAGAACACCTTTACCTTTTTTATTACTATTTGTTCAAAACAAAATGTTTGTAGAGTTTGAAAAGTGCTAGAGAAAGAAGCATAAGTAAATGTGTAAAAATACTCCTGAAGTATGCTTTTCTGATACTGTACTGTAATATGTATAAAGGAAAACGCAAGGTCCTGAAAAGGCTCCCTTTGCTGGAGACTAGAAGTACAAATAAAGTTAAAATAGGCATGGAAAAATGTTCTGGAAGTGCTTAAGCTTGAAAGTAATCTCAAAATGTTAGTGTCTCAGGAGTTAAAACTATTTTGTTCAAGTCACAGTATATCTCAAAGCCCAGCTCATTAGAACCATCTGTGAGCCTGCTCTAGATTTGAAACTTTTATTTGGAAAATGTGCTGGACTGCACGCACCACAGGATCTTTGAAAGCCTCTTCATACCAAGGCATGTCCTAAGTGCCCACATATACTTTTTTGGAATTCCTTTCTTAAAAGGTTCATTTTCTTTTCTCCCATCATCCGACTTTTGTCTCTAGTGTGGTCCTTCTTAAAAATCTGGAAAGGGGTAACTTCAGTTCTCAAACATAAGCAGAACTTGTTACAGCTACTGAATCGTGACTTTGCACACTGAAGCAGGTACAAACCATCTGAGAAGTAATTATACCTCTAGGCATCAAGTGAAGGGCAACAAGTAAGTCTACCAAAACTCCAAAATTCAGGAAGGGAACTTGAGAATTAGTAATTGTAGGATGGCACCACTACTTTTTAGTACATCTCAAAAAGCAAAAACCCCATTGGACTAACTTTTCTTCATTTCACTTTTACCCCATATTAGTCACTTATCTCACGCTTCTTCCCATTTTTAGAACAGATCTATACAATCTGTTCCTCAAAACATGCCACCTACCACCTTTGAGAGAGAATAATCCACAGCGGCTTCCCTTTAAATACAAAGTAGTTGCTGCGTAACAGTTTTCAGGCCCTGACTCCATTATGAAGGAAGGAAGAAAAGGATGTTTTAAATTATAAATATCCTAGACATGATC
Organism: Tringa tobata; assembly: GCA_033628505.1. Classification (NCBI taxonomy): domain Eukaryota; kingdom Metazoa; phylum Chordata; class Aves; order Charadriiformes; family Scolopacidae; genus Tringa; species Tringa tobata. The sequence continues at coordinate 937,413 of JAHREE010000295.1, forward strand.
ACCAGTTCTTCCTTCCTCTTTCATAAAAGACGGAACCTTTATTCAACATGGATATTCTCTAATGATTTAAATGGCAATGGGATTTATCCTTCAATTGCTTTCATCTGCCCTGGCCTTTCTTCATTCCTTCATGTACCATGCATAGCCAAAATAAATGACAACGGATTTGCTCAGTTATGAATAAAACCTCGGCATCTGCTCTATGCTCACATGGATCCCCTACATCACCCATTTCATTCATCAGTGATAATTACACTTTTTTAACTAGTAATTTGATTAAATTTATGCCTTTTTTTCTTCTAAAAGAAGAACAGTACGTAGGTAGCAATGATAACTGATGCTCTGTATTCTTTTCTTAACCACAAAAGACTATGATTTTCAAAAACACTGAATACATTTGTCACCTATAAATGAGACTCTGGAGATATCTCCACAGCTTTATTTGCCTTTTTGACTTTATATGCATTAGATTGTATATCCTATCCACTCTTTATATGTTTCAAAGTTCCACCTACATTTGTAGGTTTTCTAATGCCTTTATTTTGCGCATTTTTACTCCTTCTCCTCTAGTTTTTCACTGCTGTTCCCTTTACTCTTTTCCTTCACTGTTAGATTTGTAGTTCTACTTCTTGGTATTTCCCATGGTAGCCAGGAAGCTCTCATGTTTTCATCATATTTCCCTAGACATCATCTGCACTTCCTTCAAGCTCACTTTCTCCATGAATCATTCATAAGTTGATCTACTTCCTAGTGCTCTATTTTTTCACACCCTCCAGGGTCAGATTTGTTGCCTGTCCTAGGACTTGCTCTGAAAGACTGATAAACTCTCACCTAGAGTAAACAGGAGGTAGAGGAGCTCAAACAGTCAGAACTATAGTCTGAAAGATACAGGATTTAGCCTATATAAACTCTGGCAGTCTTAGGTTTCCTACATATTTATAATTTCTTCTGTGAATTGCTACAGTCTTTGATGAAACTTCATAAATAATATATCTTGGCTGCAGTTGTCTGCATATATAATCTTAAAAAAATTACACGTTTTACAATATTTAAAAATAATTTCTTTTTAGCAGAAGATACAGGGTTTCTTGCTATTCAAATATTTGTGATTCTTTATCTTTTACAAGGTAAAAGAAAAGGTAAAACTGCAAAAGTAATTAAGCAAGCAAAAGAAATGGAATACAGTCCAAAGCATCCTCTGCCCAAATAGAGTAGTCTCCTGAGAGAGCGCATGTTAGCCAAAATACATTATAACCTACTATTATTTTGTTCTGAGTATATGCATTTAATTAGGTTTAATGCAAAAGAGATTTCTATAATTCTGTGTGAAAAACAACAAACCACTTGCTGTTGTATGTACAGAGTAGTGCTGGAGCTGGTCACAGAGCAGCAAGGCAGTATCCCTGGTGACTGCTTGCTCCTCAGCTGCAAGATGCCTGATGCGATAACCACCCTTGTAAAATGAACATTATAGAAAGCAGAAAGGGAGTGAAACCATAGGGCAAACAAAATTTTCTTGATACTTGATAAAGTGTGGATCTCATCGACCTTTGTCACTTCCTGGGGTTAACAGGACAAAGGAAATGCACCAGCATTGCTACTTGGCTGGTTGCAGTAAGTAGAAAGATAAGCATCAGCCCAAATTATGAACTTGTAGGAAGTGATCAATGTCGCAGATTTTTGCCCAGTTTCTAAGAAAGAATGTATATACTGTCCCTCATGCTTCAGTACAGCCTTCCTGCAATAAAAACTGCATGTAGCATAATCAAAGCATGTCCCTAAAGGAAGAAAGGTGAAAATACAAAAATTAGGTAAAAGCCTCCTTTTACAGGGCAGTTATCAAACCTAGAAACTCTGCAGTAATGTAGTTGTTGGGTTTTTTCCCCCCAACAAGTTAGTTTAAAAATATTAAAGAAAAAGAAACGTGGAGATCAGCAGATGAAACTAATAAAAGCAAATGCCATAGCATGAATATTCAGTTGACTCAAAACTGACAGTTATTTCCCTAACATCTAAATGCTGCAGTCCAAAATGTTTTATTTTTCTTATTTTCTGACCAAATTCCTCAAAGGAAAAAGAGAGATTCAGAGACTCCAGTAAGAATTGTTCAAAAATTTACTGTTCAGTAGGATTCTATCTAGATTTGGTCAAAGTGTGACTATTTGGATGCTTCAAGATAAATATGTCCCTTATGTGCTTTATTTTGGCCTTAAGGCCAGACTTTAAAACCCTGTTTCCATTATACGCACTCACACAAACACTACTGATGAATGGGAAAAGACTGCTTAGGGATAGCTGCCTACCACAGGTGGGAAACTCACCCTCAAAACTGTTTTGTGAAGCACAAACTTCTTCCCAGCAGCGTTCACAGCTTTGTCATCCACCATAAAAAGGATGTTTCCCTACAATTCCTTTCCTGTAAGGGCTAAACAATCTCGTGGCTGTATCATTAAACCACCTCGGCTGGAATTAATATGAAGTATCAAGCTTAAGGGATGTAATATCTATCTGGAATTCAAAAGCCACATAGTAGAAGTATTCAGTTTCATTATGAACAGATCCTTTGACCAACAGCAGAAATATGGATGTCTTTTTGCATATCTTTTACCTAGCTTGACTTTTCCAAAAATATATATTTTTTTAAGTAAGAGAGCATTAGCTAGCTCAGAACCACCCTTTATTTACCTCCTCATGATATTTAATATTAGATTCTCAAAAATAATGACGTTTTTTAAGAAATAGGAATTACCTACTAAAAGTATTTCTGATATACAAGATTTGCTAAAGAACATTATAAACATTTTTCTCTGTCACTTCATAAATGAAGTTTTGAATTCTGATCTCTTTTCAATATCCACTAATTCACCTCTTATCAACACTTAAACCTTCCTCATGTGGCCTCAATACAACATTCATTAGTTAAGATCCCCGATGCCTTTGGATCTTCTCTTTGAGCTATCTTGGAAAGAAAAGAGGATGAAAAGCTGAAGATCTGACTTGTTGGTTCTAAGTTACGTGCCTGAGTGCTACTGGCATTTGGGAATAGCCCAGCCAGGGGACTGAGGTACCCTATGATGGGAGACTGGCAAAGGAACCCCTCTGTGAGTTACACAATTTGACACAGCTAAAGCAAAAATTTGTGGAGGAATATCCAGCCTTGTTTGCCGAGTGTATTCAATGGGCTACAGGCATAAAATGGCCCTTTATTTTTTGAGGCTGTCAGTAATATATACTGTATTTTACTGCTTATTTGTGAATTAAAGGTTCAGAAAAACAGCTTTCAGAAGTGAGTATGCACTTCTGACATTTGCTTGTGTGCCACTTTATTCTTTAGACCATTTCAAGTGCTCTTCCCACAAACAAATGTGTTTCATTTTATGAATAATACTCTCCTAAGGGGACATTCCATTCCTTTCTTTCACATATCAAATTCCATTTTAAAGAAATTGTTCTTCTTCTTTTGTTGTTGGTAATTTAATAAAACTAAGATGGAGTAAGTGGGTTTCAACTGGAGACATCTGGGAAATACTAGCAACTGAAATTTATGCTAATTTAGAGTATGGTTGGCAGAGTAGGGTTGTTCCTCCTTCAGTCTTGTTCCTAGAAACCGGGCTTCAGGAAAAATATTTTTCTTACTTTGGATATTCAGGGTATGATGAAAGATGACTTTGTGTTTTCCCATTTCCTATTAATCATAAGATATTGACCGATCTATGTTGGCAAACTCATTAACCTCTTATTAAAACAATTACATCATATCAAGCTACAATTTAGAATGAGAGTTATAAAATAGTTTGCTTCTCGTGCTGAAGAGTTATATGATCACCCTTAAGATCTTTATGGTAATTTTGAAACTACAAACGGTTATAAATTATTTTCTTCTATTTCTTCTGTTCTACTTTTCTGTGAATAACTTGGCACAGTTAATTAGAAACAGTATGGATACAATAGAAACTGTAAAATATAAACAATGGTCAGTCAACTGACTAGTTTAAGGAAATAAGAATGACCTCCAATCAGTACATGTGATCAGACATTATTGTAAACATATTGCTCTCCTGTCTGACAAACAAGGAAATCCAAATTTAGAACAAACTCTGCCCAGCGTGTGCACTTAAGTTCTTCAGAAATGAGCGAGAGCTACAGTCATCCAAGCAATGAGGTTTCTGCTCTGTGTCTTCAAGATGGATCAGGAATTATATTTCTGAAACATTACTTAAAAAAATGTATCTTTTCAGAAACTGAATGTTGGAAATACAACAAAAAGCCAAACCTACATATTTTCCAAACAAAGACTATTATTCTCCTTCAAAATAAAGCTTTAGGTACCGTAGGACCCAAGCAATTTAGACTCTTATTAAAATGAGAAGCAAACAGTCGAGCCAATGCTCATTTTTATCCATGCAGGAGGTTAGTAGTGAAAGTACAACAGAAGCACAACACACTTAACAAGGGCAATAAAATACTTTGTTCTGCTTAGTTGATGGCAATTGAACGCATACAACCAATTACACAGAAATGGCAGAAGCCACCAGAGCTCACAGTACCTACTTCACAATAACATGACTATAAAACATTCTGACTTTTAAAGGGAGTGGAAAGAGTACAGCAAATTAAGTACTGAGCTATCTGCTCCACCAAATAGAAGCTGTTCTGAGGTACATGATGGAAGATACAGACTTTTGTGAGGACAGGGAAGGTAAATAACCCACCAACAACCAACAAAAAAACCCCATCAACTTTTGGATAAATCCTCCTTTTAGCCCAAGGGTAACACAGAAGATTCACGCCATCACCTACAGTCACAGGCCAGAACCTGAGCATCTGCACCAACCACTGCTCTGAAACTGGGAACGTCTTTTAAGCATACAAAAAGCTGCAGAAGGACTGCATTCCTTGAAATGAAAGAAATTCAAATGATTATTATTTTTGTAATGTAATCACCTTTCAGGAAAAAGGAATTATTTAGCAGCTTACATTGGAAAAACCAAGGTTATTATTGCAATATGCTTATAATAAAATCAATATGTCTCACATTTGGCTTACGATGCCTTTTCACATACCACACATTTGACAGTCGTAAGTCCTTCAACATTATAGTCATTTTGGTCATGAATGTAATGCATTTGTTGAGGCATTAGGTCAGGAGAGTGTAAGCTCTCAAAGGTAAGAGATAATGAAAGCAGAGAGGAATTTCAGACTAGTGCGTTCTGACCAAACATTGAATTTTGCATAACCAACTGGCTTACATTATTTGCTTTTTAAAATGCATTTGACATACTGATTATCTGACAATTATTCTTGCATTTTTCACCTACACTCCTTCTTACTAAAATGCTACTGGCTGTCCAGTGAAAATACGTAAGAACACAGTGACCAACCTCCCCCAAATTCTCTTGTTTATTGTGGTTAAAGACTCTGTGGATAAGGTGGAGGCAATACAGCAAATCAGAAAACTGCAGAATGCAGAAATCTACCTCTTTCACAGAGAAGGCTGCAAAGGAAAAAAAAAAATCACACTAGTGCTCCTTATTGTCTACTGGCTCCCATCTGCTTTAGTTTGCCAACTCAAAGATGTTGTATTTTATTTTAATGTTAAAGGCTCCAATAACAGAGTGTTAATTGGTGACACAGCAAGAGAAATACAGTACCTTGGAACTATATATCTAGTAGTGCTCCCTGATAAGGTCATAATAATGGTAAGCGTGTGCCCCATTACATTTTTTTTTCACTCTTACCCAGCTTTAAAAAAATATTCATTTCTATGAATTAATTGCAGGCTTTTTTCTACAGCCTTCCAGTACCGACTGTCAACATGACGCTGTCTATTTGTGATTGGTCAAGAACACATTATTATTTCCACTGCTGATTGAATACACTGCAATTTAAAAATTAATTTTTGAGGAATATTTGCAAAAGTTAATTTGAAATTCATTTTGCTTATATCTATGAATCGCGAACTGCTGAAGAAAAGGCAGGAAACATTATTTATTATAAAATTAGAGAAATGGTCCATAACTGGGGAATTCTATACAAATGCCATGTAGGTTAAAAAAAAGTTAAATTCATAGAAGTAAGTACTCTCTTGAGAACATCCTTGTTCTGAGTTGGTACAATCCATTTCTAACTGATGAAAAGGAATCTGGAATAACACATTCTTATTCCAGAAATACCAGCATCTGCACACAGGGCATCCACCACCAGGACTAGGTCATTAGGAACAGCTTGGAATACTTCACTGCATGGCCCAGCTCTAAACCATTTCCTTTTTCCTCAGTTTCCCTGCTCTCTTGCTCCCCTGATTACTCTCTGTCCCGAATTCATCCATCTCCTCCTTTCCTTACTGGATCAGCTTCTCTTGTCACCATCTATTGTGCTATCCACCCACTTCCATCACTGTCATCTCACATTGCTCACTGACGCATGTGACTGTTAAATATAAGTTTAATTAGAAAGCATTCATTGGTAACAAATTAAAACGACTGTCTAAAATTAGAATTGAGCAGAAATTGTCTGAGATTTAAAAAGTAATAGTATTACATGATATGTCTTTCTTGCTAAGTAATATCTTACTTTTTTTGCACTGATGATGAAATTAAACTGCGCAGGGGGCTGGTATGAACCACCTCCAATTGGGAGACAGAGCACTACTCTCTGCTGAGCTCATTTCACAGCAAGTACAGACCAAAGGAATACTTTTTCCTTTTGAAGCAATTAAAAATAATGTCAAAAGTTCTTAGAAACTAGGATAGATACCTTTCATTTTTTGCTATAAATCTGAAGGAAAAAAAATAATCTACCATGTGCCTAAATTAGCATACATTATTTTACGTTAATTGTAAAGGATTCAACCATAATACCGGTAGCAATCACTAATGCAAGGCAAAATCTCCATCCTTAACTCCCATTAATGATACATACGCTTTATGGCATGAGGTAATAGATCTAGTATGAGACTTATCTACATTTTGTACCTCATTTAGGTCTCCTTCATAAGCACCAAGCAATTATTTTTCCTCTTGCAAATTCTCCTTAAAATACACTTCAAAAAAGCTTCCTATATCATCCTTGGCAATCAACTTTCTCTGCACTTCTTTCCATTTAAATTATCACACTTGCGCACCATATATGTCTAAGGAACTCTGCTAGCCCTCAGCTTCTCACTCCTACCTACTGAAAAAAAAAGTGAAAAAAATGTGACAACTGAAGGAACTGACAGAAAAGTATACCAAGCCTCTTCGACAAGATGAGCACTCACAGCTTTAGCACACACTGACACTCGAAACAAAGGTCTGATCATTTTCCCCCGCCAGCTTTAATCCAGCTCTCCCAGGATGCTCATAGTTGTGTAGCCACAGAAAATTAACTCGGCATTAACTGCACAAAAGTACACACGACTCCTTTGGTTCAGCTCCATATTGTAATGGTTATTTATTTTTTGATAGGTGAAATAATGAGGCAGTCGCTCCCTGACTGGTGTGCAGACGTACGTGGTCACGGGGAGACACGGGGATACCCGTGCTCCCGAGACCCCCGTCTGGGACTAAGAGCTCAAGGTCCAACTCCTGTCTCCCCTGTGGATTTCCCCTGACTGTGAGCAATCTGCATCTCCATGTTACAAAATCCAGATGTTTTTTTCCTCGTCCCTTATGACAAAACATTGTACTACAATTAAGGATTAATACAGCAAAATTCTAAGCATTATGTCAACAGAAATTAATAGAGGGACAATTTTGGAAGCATTTACCATCCAGTAAAACTGTTGTTTCTGGAGAGTTTTGACTTCAGTCTCCATAGTTACCAAGAGCAAGTACAACTTGTATGGAAGAGGCACAAAGTCAATTAAGTTTTTCATAGTGGGGTCACGGTGTGAACTAAATGAGTCCATAGACTTTTAAAGGTCTGCTCTTTAATGAAGCCTTCCTGCAGAGATGCTGAAAATTAACCTAACAAGACTGAACTAATCTTACTAGCTCATCTGCATTTTAAGGTATAATAATATCACTTACTTGTTTTTCATTATTAAAATGTTTTGATTTGAAAGTCAGTACAGACAGTGCCTATTCAAAAGCTGACTCATCTTTTCTCATTAAAGGTAACTGAATAGAGAGAGAATAAATTGCTTTTCTAGCAGCAACAACAGAGTTCTAAAATCTAGGTCACATCAAAGAACTGTCTTAAATATAGGCTTTAGACACTGAATTGTTTTTTTCTTTGCCTTGAACATTGGGAATAACATACATGTTCAATCACTAATATATTAGCTAGCAACTTGTTAATAATTGATATTTTAAATATAATTTTTTTTTATTTGATCAGGCTATAATTTTTTTCTGTCCTGATTAGTCTCACCTTTATCTAGCTTCTCTGCTTGTACATAATTACAAGTTGTAATGTTCTGAATCTCAGACATCAAATTAAACACGTGGGGTCTAATTTCTAGGTCCTCTAACAATACCCACAAGTAAGACCAGGTAGGTGAAAACAATGTCATTCCTTACTCACATCCAACAAAATGTGGTTTTTTTAGTCCAAGTAAGGAGAGTTCAGGGATAATTTGGGACTTAAAATCCATTTGTAAATAGATATTTCTTTGAAATGTCATTGAAAAACAGGATTAGAATTTTTTAAGAGCTTTACTAAATGGATAAAATGTTTGAAACAAATAAGGCGTAATTCAATAAAGACAAAAGCAAAGTACTTCCCTAGGTGTGAACACTCAGCTGCACAGAAGCAAGTGGGGTATGTCAAGTCAGCTTTAGGTTCTGAAGAAAAGGCTCTGGAAGTACAGGAAATCCCAAACTTCACATGAATCAGTAACGTGAAGTGATCAGGGAAATGGAACACCATTTGAGGACATGGGAGCTGGTGCGCTATATATTAAAGCAAACAAACTTTATTCCATTTTTGTCTTCCACAGGAAGGTCTCAGCTACAGAAGTCAATATAATTCTGAAGAAGAGAATTTGGAGAACTTTAAGAGTGACGAAATGGCTAGAAGACAAGCTCTGTAAGGGAAAAATGAGCAAACAGGTGTCACAGTTTATTTTGGGGAACAGAAAACAGAGTGGAGACATGATATGGTCTTCAAATATGTTAAAAGCTGCCATAAAGACGAAAGCAGTAGGGTGCTTTCAGTAACTATAGGGATGAAGGCAAGTAATAATGGGCTTAAACTGCAATGACCAGGATTTAGGCCAAAGTAAAAGCTTTTTAATAAATAATTCAGGACGGGAAGAGTTAGCCTACAGAAGTGGTGGAATATGCTACACAAATAGCTGTTTGGATTAACGTAGATATAATTCATGTTGCTGGAGGCAGGTGGATGCACTACCCAATTGCTGGAGGATGTTTCTAGCCAAGTATTTTCTGATTCCTTGGTGGCAAAGTACTGTTTGAGTGTTAGTTTTCTAAACTTTTGTATAATTTACATTACACGCAGACATTTCTTCTGCTTCCCCTTTGCAAGACATTTTTACGTCTTGTGGTCACAGGAGTAATATAATATATTATCTAACAAACAACTCTGCTCATCTCCCTCCAAGTATTTATGGTAAAGCCAAACCAATCCTGCCCAAAGAAAGAGGCTTTGTGGTATGTTTTTTAGGCTTGTCAGATAGCACCTGAACTCATACCCCAATAATACTAAACCCAAATGAAAACAACAACAAAATCACAGCCAATGGTGAAACTGTGAGGTTTTTTGCTGTCTACTACCTTCTAATAAACTATTTCTAATAAACTATTCAACCTTCATTTGGCTTCGCTAGCCTTACTTATTTAAGTAGAGGTATGCACCTAAGTATTGCTGTTTCAGCAGTGAGGATGCTATAGCTCAGTGGTCTCAAACAGTTTTGAGTCAGGCATCACCACCCACCCTGAAAATTCTCATAGATCATCATAATGTATCTTGTAATTGAAAAGAATGTAAAAATGCTAAGTTTTTGTAGACAAGCTGTAAATCAGTTATAAGACTTTTGTGGTTCAGTGGCTGTTGATAAACTACAGCTTGGAAACCACAGCTATAATTTTAAATTACTTCGAAATATGTGGATAACCATGCATTAAAAATTTAATTTGGATCAAGTATGCAGCACTGAAATAAGGCATCAAACATACAGTACCAAAATATAGCAATTACAATAAAAAGGATAAGAAACCAAGAGCAGTAAAACTTTTTAAGAAAACTTTAACAGAGCCTATGCTGGCTGCCTCTATTCTTAACTCTGTGCTTCCTCATCAGTCATTCTCCTTTCCTAATAAAGCCTTTAAGAGGGTACGACAGTGTCAAGGTGCTACTTGACACCGTTCCACGGTCAAGGCACCAACCGCCATTTTTGTTCAATGAAAATGCACTGCATAAATATAACATACGGTAATGATAAAACAGAAACAAAGTATTTCTACAAATCACTAATTTCAGAGTTATCAAAGAATGCATAAGAATATTATCTATATTGTAACAGATTCTAGTAATAATGGGTTACTCTTCAGGAAGAAATATCAATATGACACCTAGTCAGAAAAACCCCAACATTTATTTAACTCAGGAGATTTCTGTCAAATCCTTGCCTTTTTTCTTCCCCTGCCTATGAATGAGCGAGTCAGCTGCTTCATGGCACAAATCCCTCCTTAAAATGGGGATAATAATTTTAATCAAGGTGCACAAATGATGGAAATAAAGCAGATGGTATTAGATTTACAGACTGAAGAAAGGACTTGTCTCACAGTCCTACTGCTCCGTTTTAATTCAATATCCATGCACAGTTGATTTAATTTAAATTGGAAATATTTTTAAAAATGTACATTATTCCATTCCTCAAGTCAAATGCTTCCTTTCTATTGCAATGAAACATTTTAAAATTCTTGGACAGATTTTCCTTTTGGAACCACAGTTCTTGAGCACTGTCAAAATTACAACTCTTCATTCTTATTTACCATGCAGGGAAAACTGGAAATTTAAATGATTTGAAGAAGATTAAAAGACTTTCTGCAGTAAACAGTTATGTAGAATACGCTTGTGAATTCTAGACTGTGTCCTTGTAAAATTGTATTAAATATGCTTGGATTTTTTTTTCCTGAGGATTAAAGGAACCATTTTGCCTGTTATGCAACTTTGAATTTTAATTTTTCTGAAAGTACAGAAGTTGTTCACCTTTGAGCTTCTCACTGTGATCTGACTGGTAGTATATCTAAAGAGTTGTTGATAAGCTATCAATTTTTTAATGAAACATTCTCATTTTCAGAATGAGGCAAAAAACTCAACAATGTCTATATTACAGGGCAAAATATACCAACTTCTCATTTCGTGCATTTGATGTTATGTATTGGAAAAATTAAAATTAAGTCAAGGGTTATTTTCAGGTTATATCACTGAAGATGTAAAAGGAAAATTACTAATTTTTATTTCAATTGCTAAACTATATTCTTGTGTTGCACTAGCAAGGTTTTCACATCAGTAAAGAATATGGGTACTCTGCAATTTACTAAAAAATATTTACATTTTTTTTGCTACCTGAAGTTTAATTTTTTGGACTACAGGTTTGTGTAGCAGTCACTGTTTCTGCACAGTGTCACTCACTCCCAATGTGTGGTTGACATCTGGGATCTCCAGTCCAGAGCACATGCTGAACTGGAAGACAACTGCTCCTGGTGTCTATCAATGTATCTGTTGAGCAGAGCTGGAAACCAGAAAACCACTGCCCTGCAGGGACTAAATCAAGCCATGCATTCAGCAGCAGCATGAAGCTCCTGTCTTGCTCTATCTTGCCTTTACAAGATGAGAACTGAGCAAACAAGAAAGTAACTAAATTCCAAGTTCAAGACAAACTGGGAGATGCTTCTGCTACATAAGGAGGAGGTTTTATGTCTCATGTTTCTTTCAGAACTCAGTGGAGGCCTGTAGGGACACCTACTCCTGCTCTTGTGTAAGGGAAAATGGATTTTGGAGCATTGTTCTTGAGAAGTTGACAACATTTGGTACAATGCCATGATGCTACATGAAGAATATTGTGTCAATATTCTGTGGCAAAAAGACAGCAGTCCCCATGAGCTCAAAATACACTAAGATTCTATAAGTAGTAGGAGCTACTGATGATCAGGTCACATTCCAAAATCACCAATGTGATTCTTGGATTTATCTTTTCTCTTAAATGCCAACTCAGAAAAGATTCAACAGTAAAAAGTTCATTTCATAACATAATATTATTACTTTCCACAAAAATGAAATTACTATTAACTATTTTTATTTTGAGGAAAAATTCTTCAACCTTCAGGGACTGGTAAAACTTAAATTTTCCACTGGATAAAACCATTGATAAATTCTCTTTTGGGAAAAGTCACCCTTTCTGTTGTTGTTGAAAGTTTCAAAGGAATAATACATTTCAATTTCACCAAGTTAATATTTTCTAATGGAAGTACTGTGTCGGAAAATGTTTACTTGCCAAACATAAATGCTTTATCTTTAAAGCATACAGCACTGATTTTAAGATTTATTTCTTTTGCTAGTCAAAAAACTATTAAAAAGAGGAGCTGTACAGATGCGTTCAGGATATACATTGTATAATAGGTTGCTTCTATTTCTGATTTCAGTAATTCACTGAAATATTTATGGCCTTGCCAGAACAATGAATACACAGAGTTATCGCTTTAGTTAGTCATTCTGCTGCTCCTTTCCAAGCAGCTCTTCCAGTAAGGAAGACAAGGTTCATTTCTAGTTTATTAGCTGAAAGAACATTAAAGGTATGCTATCCTTCCAATGCAGAATTGTCCCCACAAAGATGATCTTGCAGGAAATAATCTTCTCTTTCTGATACTAAAAATATAAAAAGACACAGCAGCATTAGCTTCAGCAAATGCTAGCAATCAGACAGTATTCTTGGGGTCAACAGAGGACTCATATTTTGATATTCAGTATCTGCAAACACATCTTTAATATCGCTAGCCTAATTAGCAAAAGCCAAGTTAGCCAGGGTATGCCTACCCACGTTACAATTACATCTGGATTCAGATGTACAGAAATAAAGCAAAAAGTGCTGCGGGGGGGAAAGGCCCATGCTTACACATTAGCTTTTTCAGAACTCTCCTGATGAACTACAGCCAATTATCTGTACAAAACTAGATAGCACTATAGTAGCTTTAATTTCAGAACAAAATGGTAACTATGTATATGGCATTAATCCTGTTTTAATAAACAAACATACCAGGGCTGCAACAAATAAATAAAAGGAATATGAATACTTAACAATATTAGCTCTTCTCAAAATAGCAAAATTGTTATTTGCGAAGACTTATGACTCTTAAGTTATACCTTTGCTCCACACACACTGTCAAAAGAATGGGAAGGGCCAACTAACACTTTGCTTAATACGGAATACTGTTGGCAATTAAGCATAATATAGTTAAAAAACCCTAAACTGAGGAATGGGACAGATTTTAATGCCTGACATGTATGACTGTGGCCCAAAAATCAAAAGCAACTTAACCATCAAGAAGCACGAATGGGTGCTGACCTCCAGCACTTTCTGTTGCCTTCTTTTTATAGGTATCAGCATACAAGGAAAACAAATGCAAAAACTGAGCAACTGAACTTCTGCAGGAACTTCATCAGCAGATGCGTAGTGAAAACTGTGACTAGCAAGATGAGTGCCAGTAAGGTAAAAAGGATTTTTAGAAGCTATGTTAATTTGGAGATTGTTTTAGTGAACTTCAGCATGACTGTCATGTGTCAGATCCCAGGCTGACAACAGACTAAAGGAACACAATGGGAAAAAATAGTTCAAGATGCGCTGCTTGAGTTCCTGCTGAGCAGAGAAGCAGCTTCATAGCTCTTAATGGGTACTGATGACTGGGATTATATCAACAAGAGCAAGATTGTATTTTTGGATAGAAATTTCAGAGGCAGTCAGGAAATTAGCAGTCAAAATACTTGAAAGCTGCATTATGCTAGTGCACATTTCAAAATGCCGAGTGCCTGCTATTTTATGAAGAGGTAAGTATGTTCCAGGGTTAATGAGATTTTCGCCATTACCAGTACCAAGTGTATTTCTCTTCTAATTTTGTAACAGAAAAGAAGAAAATGCTTTCTCAATCCTTTTTAGCTTTATTTGAACCATATGGACTACTAAGTGCAGCCAGCAACCAGTTTAAACGCTACAGTTCTTGCACTGAGGCATTATTATCCTTTATATGATGAAAATAATTTTCTTTATGTCTTCAGGAGATGCTTGTATCCTACAAAGAGAAGGGCCTCTCAAGACTTACTTTCTAAAAATAGCTTACAGGCTTTCAAGAAGATGAAGGATGGATCTTTATAGGGATGAGCTTGATTATTCTGTTTATTATGGTCTTATTTGCATTTCTGGATCTTGAGGATCCTGTAGTAGTAAGCACTGGAAAACAAGTTGTTTTTTTCTTAAACAGAGTCCTCATTTGAAGAATTGTCAAACTGACTTCACAGAGCTGTCATTCAACCTACAAAGCTAAAAACTGATCTGCAGCATTATCACAAGGCAGTATGTTCTTGGAGATTTTCAGGAATACACTGAACTTCTTTAAACCTCTTCCCTCAGGCAAAATGTCACGCTATTATGGAGGAAGAAGACAGTTTGTGTGGCTAATTCATAAATATGTCATTTTGACCTGGTTATCAAGCATGGTTTTTAACAAGGGAAGCAGTTTTCTTTTGGAAGAACACTCCACAGCCTTGTCTTAGTAGCTAGGCTTTGTTTCCCATCTATTGTGAATGAATCAAAAAGGTATTTGAATCAAAAAGGTATTTTACATAGGGCTACTTTACTTCACGTTGTACAAAATGAAGCAAATAATGAAAGAGAAGTTCTATTTAGGAGCTAAAATGGTGTTACCCAGCTAAACATTTTTATCCCACTCAAAAATACTCAAAATCTCAAAAATACTCTCAAAAATACTAACTCCAATTCTCTACGATATCATTAACAAGTTATTATGTTGTGGACATCTTTCCAGAATAAAGGAAAACCTTCAGTCTGTAATGTCATGTCTATTCTACTTTTCTGTTTGATGTATGTTTATGAAATGCTACATACCCAAGAGCCCCCTTTTTGACAGCCCATCTGCAAGAAAACTGAAGATCACATGGGAAACATTTTGTGAGAATCTGGTATAGAAGACTGCAGACAGAATGCTATTAAATAGTTACTCTGCCTTAACTAAAGCGAGTGAGGTTTCAAGCTTTAATCTCATACAGAAGCTCGTCAGAGCCCAAATCTATCTGTAATACTCTCCAAATCAGAATGAACTCAGAAGGATGACGTTCAGTCTTTAAATCCTTCTCTGCAGAGCTATTTTTAACCCTCAGGTTCATAAAATGGATCCCTGCTGTGGCTCCAGAGCTTTCTAACATGTATCCTACCTATTATGTTTGCCACAGCCACACGTCAGTTGTGTTTAGAACTAAAGGTTTTCTTTGCACGATTTCCTGTGCAGTGTGATAGAAACAACTCAATGTGACAGAACTCTACTGTTGTCACTGGTGGAAAATCATTTACCTCTTCTTCTGGCCACTGTTATTCTTTTCACTTCCACCAGTAACTCTAACTCTAATATTCTGGACACTTCTGAACATTTTTTTTATCTTCTTATTTTGCTTTCTTCTCCATAGACTGATGTAATAATTGTTGCATAAATAATGTCAAATAAGACATTTTTCATATCTTGAAACACTTCCTCAACAAATATTCAGTCCCTTTCTAAATGAATTGCCAAACGATGTAAAAAGGATATTAAAATCTTTGATACAATGATTATTGTCAACCACAATCCACAGGCTTTCCAAAAACTCCTGTCATGTGTCAGGCCATTTCTGTTTCCTTTTTGCATATCAGTCCATCTAAGCTGCATTAGAACTGACACGTCTGCTCATCTATAGGTAAATATGACCAAAATATACAATTGTTTCGATGATCTGGGCTTGGAATTGTACAATAAGCCACAGTTGTTTCTTAGATTTCCAACTGCATGCAATTTATTACAGTAACTGCTCATGAGCTAGCATAATTTTTACCAATGGGAACAGATTTCTGTTCTTGACCTGAAGATATACATGTATATCCAAATGAAACTGCAGGCTACACTCACTCCCTGCAGCAATAAAATCTTCATTAAGACACTTTGATACATGTTCATGTAAATTCAGCAGAATAACATTTTGTAAACATTCTGGTATGAAAATAGAGTATTACAGTCAGGAAATTCTGCTAGTTTTACATGATTCTGGAAATCTTCATATTCCTCAATTTGGCATTAATTTTCTGCTTTAAATTTTCCAGGAAAAAAATGTACCCTGGAAATACTTAATATTCTAATTATAGTTTGATGAAAGCACACACTGAACTGACAATGAACCTGCACTCTCCTCTGGTGCTACCAACGATTTATTTTTCCAGTTCACATCCAATTTTCAGTGAACAGACCTATCTTCTTTGGTAGTGAATTGATACCAGATTTAAAAGCTCTGGAGAAGAGCATTTCCTGAATTCCACATTTAAAAATCCTTAATCATAATGCTCTGACTTTCTAAGAATTTGGAGAAATCTCATTCCAAAGGACCTTTTGCATCTTGGAAAATGGATCTCTATCTGTTTAAGATACAGAGTTATTAAAGCTTATATTCCAAAGTCCTGTTGACAGACTGAATTCACCACTTTTATTTAAAGCCCATCAAAGTCAATGGAAATATTCCCACCAATAAGTTTCAGGTGATGTCTTTTGAGACAAGGAAACCCAGGTCCTCTAGAATCCCATGTGATGCTGAACTTCTAATGTCTTTCTCCTAATGTTTAGGTCAAGTTGATCTTGAACTACAGAAAGCCCTTGGTATATTGTTTTTGGAAGAGCGATGAATGCTATTAAAAGAACCAAAATAACGTTTTAATATTACACTTTCATTTTTCCTTTCATGAGATCTTTACTAGATAATAGCCTGTTGATGAACCTGAAAGTAAAGAGACTGTGCAAAAGGCAAGGGAAACAGAAGAATAAAACTAAAAAGAAAAACTGAATCCACTCAGTGATCTCTAAATGATCTGCTCCATGGCAGCAAATCACTGTTGCCCCCCATACCATCCACTGGCTTTTCTGCACTCTGTAGCAGGCGACTAATTTCAGCTTGCATAGAACTTACAAGTTGCCCAGTCAACCCTTCTGGAATGGGATGAAATGTACTGTTTATCTCTGAATTATTAGGTCTTTTCAGACCTAATAGGGAAAACCACTTCTAAACCTATACAGATACTAGTTTTTCCTCATTCTGTATCAGTCCTAGGAAGTAGCAAGTAAGCCTTAAGCAGCCAGAATTAAGCCAGCTCTGTAATCTTGGAATGAAATGAAAAATATAATTCAGTAAACAAACTCTACTGGGTGAAGCACACAACAGAAAAGTCGCCACATCACCACATGAAAAGCCATAGAATCATAGAGCAGTTTGGGTTGGAAGATCGTCTGCCATGGGTACGGACACCTCCCAGTAGACCAGGTTACTCAAAGCCCATCCAATCTGGCCAGTCCAGTTGTAAGAGAAGGTTCTGACCATGGGTAGGGTAAGTTTAGGTTATGGTAAGGGTTAGAGTTAGGAAAACAAAGGTGACAGCCCTTAGCAGCAGCAACTCTTTTTCTGTGTTTGTAGGTCTTCTACCATTCTGAAAGACACAGGACTCTAGACCCCTTACCTATACCACAGCCCTAAAACCATCTAAAAAGAACCTCTACTCAGGATCCTTTTTCCGCATTTGGAAAAAAACCTCCACATGGCAACTACTGAAACATGCTACTCTCAGTTAGCAAGCGAGATGCGAAAGCCACAACTTTTGATGGAAGAACAGAAGTATTTCTGCATGTGTATACATGCAGACACGCGCACAAAGATGCACACGCTCACTCACAATCTACTTCCAAAATGGCACGGACAGACTTGGCAAGGTCTCTGGCTTCTGCTGCAAGAGCTGTTGTGACAGTGGGTCCAATCCTTCCCAACCGTGCAAGAAGCGCTTTAGTAGATAAAGTTGTTCTTCTATCACTAAGAGAACAAAAAATAGTAAGTGTTTATTAGTAACATTATAGAAGAAATGGTTACTTTTAATGAAGTAAACTTGTATTTCTAGATTGGTTTGGTCTCATTGTATGAACAAAAAGATTTATACTACCAAACTGATGGATTTTCCTCAGAAGCAGTTCTGTTTGTACAATAAAGGTGTTAGGAAAGTTCAATTCAATCAACATTCACATCTCAAAATCTAATGTCAAAAACTCAGTGGGTATCAGGAAAGAAACTTACTTAAAAGTAATTTTCATATTAGCATTTAAGAAGGGACATGGCTCCAGGGGACCCAATTCTTATCTTTTGTTACCTAGTCAGTCTGTCACTTTAGCTTTGTGTTTTATACTGTAATGTATTTACTAAAATATAGTCTACAAACTTTATAAAATACGCAACATCACTCTTGTACTGCACAAATGGGAACTGCACTTAATTGATTAGAATTAGCATATGAGAACACAGATATCTACAATATAATAGTTGATTTGATCCTGCAGATTTTTTAAAAATAAAGTTCCAGCTAACTTCACTTGAACAGATTTTATTTCCTTGAGAGTTTTACTGAAAAAGATGGCAGAACAGAGACCAAACGACTCTACTGCTACATAAATATTAATTGAACACTATCTGGGATATATAGGCACAATCACGCTGATACTCTGAAGGACCAAAGGCTGCTCTAAATCTTGTGGAATATTCCTAGGTTCCTTTTTAAACAAGAAAAGTAATAAAACTTAAATAGATATGCATGTTATCAATTTATTTATATGCTACTGGCTTAATGATGACGCAGAATTGCTTGGGTAACTCTAAAAAATAAAATAAAAAAATAATTATAACCCACTGTTAAGGTTCCTTGCAATTTTAATTAATCCTTAGCATATTATAATTACTTTATGGAAACACGCAGACAAGCATAGCTATGTAATTACTAACTGTTTTAATTTAATTCTGAGGTTTTTAATGAAGCTGAATCCTGAAAGCCTAATTTATAATTCATGATATTCCCCCTCCTCCAATAAAATGACACTCAGAGATATACAGCAAAAAAGATAGGAAAAATAGCTACAAGACTTTGAAACAACAGTAGAGTTTTTTCGATATTATCATTGCCATTTAAATATTAGTAACTATGTCATTGCATTACCTTAAAACTGTCGAAGAAGTAGAGTTATCTGAAAGTATTTCATGCACAACCTGTTGGCCATAGTCAAGAAGTTAAATCAACACAGTCAAAAAGTTAATACCTTATAATTCAATGGTCTCTTTGGGTGTGGGGAATTTGATTTGTAATTAAAAAGTCTAGTCTCTCCCAATTAGAAGTGTAAAAGTAAAAATCAAAATATTAGAACCCCTTTAAATGAACTAAATATAATAAAAATCACTTTTTTTGTTTCGTAATATTTCAAAATATTATCAAATATTACATTTTCTGCCTTTTTTCTCTGGGGAATTCCACAGAAATTGATATGAGTTTGTGAAAAATTAGGTGAAAAAATTGATCAGTTTCATTTGTTTAGTGTACGGCAAAACATAAATATTAAGTAAATTCCTACATGGATCCGTACACTTATAGACCATCTTTAGAAATGAAAGCCAAAGTTACCTCTACAAATTGCAGCAATTTTTCAGTAGCCACTTCAAAGGTCTTCCTAGCCGATTCTGATTTCCGTAGCTGGCAGTCAAGCACTGTAACTCTCTTTCTCAAGTCTTGGATGTTATCCTAGGCGAGACATTTTAAGGTTTTTATTCTAATAATTTTCCCCCAAGGCTCACACAGATACACGGTGTGAATAGAAATAGATGCCTGGTATGTTTAACACACGTTCTTTTCTACATTCCTGAAAAACATAGCTGCTCTCGAGGCAGGTACACCTGATCTGCGAGTAAATCAGCTCCCAGACTGCAACAGATTTTGCCAAATGATATCAAGGTAAATTGAAATTGGCAGCTAACAACAGTGCTTGGGCTGAAATATAAGAAAGTTCGAACTGATTCATGAATGGATGAAAACTACCAACATGATGGCGACAGTATCTGTCAGCAGGGTGGCATCAATAGCCAGTATGTGAACAAACTCAGTCTACCAGTTTGCATCTGTACATCCTTTGGCCAACAGAGTAATTATGGCATATCTTGGAGAAAATTGCCCCCCTAGGGTTTATCTACATGCACTTGTATAACCTATTGATCAGTGTTATGCATCCCTCTGTACTTCAGCTACACAGAATGTGAGTCCCATTAGATCAAGTTCTAGAGGCTCAAGGGTTCAGCTTGAGTCCCTGAGTTTGTGCGAGAGGACCACGAGTGAAGTCTTCACATGTATATGGGCATGTTTGTTTAGCTCAGCTGTTTGCTGAACAGAAGATCTAGACCAAAATACTCTCAAAATTAAGAATATATCACTATCATTAAAAATATACTTCTACATCACTGTAGGTGATCTTTTCTGAAAAATCCTACTCAAATATTTTATTCCTTAGCATGCTTTAAAACACCTTGCTGGAGATGAAATGGCTTTAAAATATGAGGCTCAATTTAAAAAAACAGATAATTTTTGGTGGGATACTGTTAGTAGCATTAATCTGATTATCTTGATTAAATCTAAATTTACTTAAGAACAGTACAGGACTTTATATTGTTATTATTTGCCTAATAGAAACATAAAGATGAAGGTCATTTTTACACAAATACAAAAGCATCCAAATATACCTATAAGCTTTATAGACAATATATCCGCAGTCCAGAAAATACTCCATTCTTTAACGCTTGAGAGGTGCCATTTTGACCTATGACCCACATATGCTTCTAGCTCCTGTTTTTCGAGCCCAAAGAGATCTGGATGAAGGAAAACTCATACACTTCACATTACCCCCTTCACTACCCATCATTCCAGTTATTGAATAATACAAGACAAACAGTGACCTACTTTAGAAAAGCAGATGAAAAGAAAATGAAAACAAGATACATGACAACAGCGAGGAAACCATGGTAACTACGACAGGCGACTGCTTTGCTTACTTTATTTTGGCCAGAATGATCAGTGAGCTGAGCCTTCAGCTCTACAATTTCAGCTTCTAAGAGGTGAATTACTTCTTCATAGTCCATCTCCATTCCTCGAGCCTGCCTTTGTGCAGCTTCTGCAAGATGAATCCTACTTCGCAGGGCTCTTGTCTCTTCTACAGCTGCCTTGGCTTCCTACAGATGACAGGATTTAATTGAAAAGTTACAACTCCAGCTACAAAGAAGTACAGATTTAGCTCAAAAAGTACTGCAGTTGGCATGAAGGCTACCTTTTAGAATTCATGGTTAGATAGTTCAATTGCTAACTTTTAAGTGTACGATGTTCAAACAGAAAGCAGGTATTTACAGAGAGAGATAATTTTCCTAATAAATTAAATCACGAATTCTATGATTACTGCAAATCTAATTGAATGAAAGGTTTTCTAGAAACGCATCTGGTGCTGTTAATCTGCCCCATCATTTCCGTACTAAAAAGTTCTTTAATGAGATGTTATTTCCTTTTACTATATTGCCTGAATTCACACAATTCAGAGTTCGCACATCACATAGATGGACTTCTAATGGAAGTATTAAGTTGACATTGTTCTCAAAATAAAGTGCTGTTTTTTTATTTTTCTGCCTAGTTCCTGCTCATATTGTCATCCTGTATTATCACTGAAGAGTGTTATATAAAATTTATATATAAATAATGTATAGAAACCAGAAAATTAGAAACTGTTAGCTTTTAATTTAGCCAAAGTAAACCCTAATTGGTGCAAAATTTGATTTAGAGAAGGATACTGCTCAGTTCACTTTACTACTGAGTATTAATTCAAGTTAAGTTTGATTTGTAGATTTTTAAAAGTCAAAGTAAAGGTCCGGACAACAGATGAGTTTTCACTAGGAAAAAACAAACAAACTGCTCATCAAAACATGTACATACAGACTCACTGGCACCAAAAGCACTAAAACATCTTCCCCGTTCACTTTTATTAATCTGTGGAAAAATTCATTTCACGTGAATTTCCTGATTCATTAATTTCCTGAATCATTATAAGTTATAAGCTTTAAATATACTAATTCACAGAGTTAGAAATTCTTTTACAAATTCCTCAGCTAAGGATACTTAGGTGAATATCCTATTCCTAGTTTATCTGTCATATTTTATTATTACAACTATATCCTGGTTGGGAATGGGACTAAAGGGGAAACAGACAGGGGCAGAGAAGAAACAGACACTAAGAACCTGCAACAAGTAGGAAATAATATTCTAGAAACTAGACTGTTTCTGAAAAACCTAAATGACCAAATCTTTCACTTTTTGTTCAAGAAATGTCATATAATATTTGACAGGTGTCATAATATAAATGTCTAGAGAGCTTACAAAGGAAGATTTAATTCTATTATTTCCTAACTTAGAGGTATTTGTTCTGTACAATCAGTATTTTTCAAGTCAGGTTTTCCTATGGTTTTTCATAACGTTAAACGTTTCATAACGTATAAAATGACCTACCAATCTCAGTTTCAGATGACTTTTAACCTGGACACTCTTAGCCTTAATAAACAATATATATTTATTTCAGGCCATAAGTAAACTAATCTCAATGACATATATAGGACATCATCATCTTCATATTTATAATAGTTTTGCAATACAATACCAATTTGGATGATTGCCAGGGACATTCTGGTCTCTTAGAAAATAAAGCATTAAAAGAAGCAATCACACATGTAGCAAAGAGCAACATCACTAGTGAATACAGATGCCACTGGAGTTATATAGGTTAGAGACTTCTGTTATACAAACACAAGGGATAAGAGATACATTTAAATAACCTTTAATTTTACAGCAAGTATAATGCTTTTTGGTGTTTGTTGTTTTTTTTTCATTTGGAAGCACAAAGCATTAGATGAGCCTATTCTACACGATGATCATCTCCACATGGAAAGACAGACTATTCAAAAGCTCATTGCTGCCTGTCTTTCTGGTATTTGGCCAGTTTGTCTTACAGTTCTCTGTTCGCACAGCACTAAAAGCTGTGCAAGGGGCCATTACTGACAGCACTCACTGAAAGGCTACCAGAACAATCCACCCTTCCTGAAACCTGCTCATAGCAGTTCTTTTTCCTAGAAACAATTCAGAGAACACAGGGGCTTCTAAGAAGTTAGGAATCTACATCAGTAGAGGTCGAAATTGCTGCCGCTCCAGAAGGCATTTTCTTGCCACTCTAAGAAACTGTGACTCACCAGCGAGAAAAGCTGGGCCCTACTGATCCCAAGGATGATTTGGTAGCCTTCAGAAACAGGCTGGAGGTGGGAAAAAGGCTCTTAGAGACAAATGGAAAGATGATCCGATGTTAAGTTTGACTAATATAAATGGACACAGAGGCCTTGACAAAGGGTGGCATCTTAAAAATGCACACGTAGGAACTATTTAAGCAAACTGACACCAGAAAAGTCATGGAAAAATTGCTATAATGAAAAGGGAGGTCTTCATTCTGAAATAAGACCTCCTTGAGATAATGATTTAATCTCTTATAATTCCGAATTGCCTTTACTACTTCATTCTTTTTTCAGAAACCCAATTGTTGAATATTAATTTCTCTATAATAGTAGACTAAGTATGACCAGATTTCAACAGTGAAAGACCTAAAGGAATAATTAACGAACAATGGATTCTTACATTATAGTGAAACGATTATCCACACTACAACTGAATTAGCAAAATTTTCTGACAAACCAGAGCTGTTTGCTAGAGCAGGGAGGCACAAAGGGAAGCCACACCAGCAGGTTTCCCAGCTCTACAGTTACTGAAGATGGTGCTGCAGTGACTTGTCAGGTTCTCTTATACAGGTATGGGACCCCCAGCAGAAGAACAAATGGATGACAGCACACTTCAGCAACAGGTTCTCTTGTCCCATTCAACTGCTTGTACAAAGGAAGACGCAACAAAAATGGAATCTGTAGCTGCTAATGTTCCATCTATATAATTGCTTGATGAGACCATTCGTCCTAATCTGGTATGATGCCACTACAACAAATAAGAAACTGTGGGCTGGAGGAGAGAAACTGAATCCCTAAAGAATCGATTTGAGGGTACAGATTTCTTTCAAAGCCAGGTTCTATTTCTTCCTTGGTTAAATTCAAGTGTCAAGAGAAGGTTTTATCCAAATAATATTACAGCCACCACAAACACTGGAACAAAGGTATTCTTTCAAACTACACAAAAAAGTGTAGTTACAATTCAATTATGTTTATTCATTAATTTTACAAAAACTGTATGCTGAAAACTTCCTTTAAAGGAACTTTGTATTAAAATAAAAAAGCTAATAAAAATAAAATAAAAATAAACCAAATACTTCTTTCAGGCAGGGTGAAATACATTACATACTGCTTCCAAAATAGCAGCCATTCAGGTCCTGAACTGACTCTTTTCCCCCCAGAAAGCACAAGCATAGAATGGCAAATCTTAGCCCTATGAAAAGCAAGTCCAGCAGCAAAGGATACCACAGTGGTAGGACCTTTCACATTTACTATGTTTAGCTGAGATGCTTCAGCTGGCAATAACTGCATTAAAAAGCTGTAGTAAAGAAGAGCTCACTGAGGCTGGTATGAGCCAGGACTTTCAGGCAGCACAGAATACAGTCAGACTCAACCGTTACAGATTTCACATTCATGGTGTTGACAGGACTTCAGGTATGCAAAAGTGCCTTTCTATGTTTTATGCCAACTACGGCTTCCGTATCATTTCAAGGAAGACCTAAAGATAGTGCTATATCTCAAAGTAAAAATACATCAATTAAGATATTTTCATTATGATAGACCAATATTAGAAAATAATTATTTCCTCATTTCAAATTTAGCAATATTTCTAATCTTAGGAGTTTGTTTATCCTGTTAGCTACCGATTCAAGCACCACTTAATGAATGGGTACTAACAAAACATGTCCATTAACCAGAATATTTGTACGTCTGTTCTAATTAAGCTGTAATCTCTGCAATTCACAATTAGTAGACAATAGAAATACCACAGAAGATACTCCTATATATGACTGTTAGCCTGTATCCTCATTTAAAACCGTGTTTCTTCAGGATAGCAGTGATTATTTTTTTTAAAAAAAGTTTAAATTGTACTGAATTCAGAAGACCTTAAGCACATACTTAAGTTGGTTTGTTTGTTTACTTTTAGTCAGGCCATTAGGGCTCAATAATGTACTCATTAACTCATTTCACTAACTTCAGCTCAAGCAGGAATGCAACATCATAAGTTAAATGGCAACTTGTACTGTGGGTAGCCTATTTTTTTAAAACTTCGTATCACCATCAATCTCTGTGTCAATATTGGTTCTGAACTACAGAAATATATATAACGCACTTGAAAATGCACCAAGTATAAACAGAACTAAAATTTCCATTAAAAGCCTGTCTGTACCTCCTAAAATAGGTCACACATTACATATGTAATTACATATAATTTATTATTTCTCTTTCATTTCACTGTTCAACAGCATTTAGTTAAAACGCGTACTAGAATAGCAGAGTATTTATCCCCTGGAGGTTTGTACTGCAAAGCTGACCTTCACCATCACATGACAGCACTGGACACAAAAATAAAAGCAGGAGGACCTCAGGTGGTAGGAAAAGGGCATTACTGCCACTGAAAACAGACCTGTGTCCAAGTCCACCTTCCCAACAAGAGCAGGTATGAGAACTGAAATAATGCTGAGGCCTGGGTGTCCATACTGTTTGCGTTTTGGGGTTTGTACTTTGTACCAGCATTAGTCTAGGCTGACAGACTCAACATCTGTTCCAGTCCAGAACACCCATTAGCGAATGGAAACATGAAGTGCACTATTGGAACATAGTTCCAGTTAAATTTTATCCAAAAAAGAATCCAATTTATTTCCCTGCTGTCCCACAGCATACTGATGGCAACATCCCAATATTAATGGAAAAAGCTTTCAAGCAGTTCTCTTATATTCAAGGAATAAAAGGTGATAATGCAGATGCTGAAAAAATCTACATATATGAGCAAAAATGCAAACCCAATCTTAATATAGCAGTACACAGAAAGATTTTTAAACTGTATCTTGCATTTTTACATATGACATGTGATGGAACAGCCAGCCATGAGAAAGCTAAAAGGAATGTGTGTAGTAGTACAGGCAAGAAGAAAGGCAGGCAGCTCGCAGAAGAAAAGAGCTGATGGGATGATGTTCAGTAGAAGTAGGAATCAGGAAAGTTGCTTGGGTTTGAATCCAGGCTATAAATGAGATGAGACTTATACATGAGCATCAAGACAGAAAGAAGTGCTCCCCTCTCCCTTCCACAAAACCCAGCAAAAATTAAAAAAGACAATAATTATATTTTTAAGGAATTTCAACGTACTTGCTTGACTATTTGTAGCTCCTCTGTTAACTGTTTCTGTAAATTCACAGATTCAGACAACTTGTCCTGTTAAAAAAAAAAAGGAAGAAAAAAAAAATAATTAGGTCTGAAAGATATAAGAGTTTTTATTCCTAAAACCTAATTAGCTCTTTCAAAACTACAGGTAGCAATACTTAATTCTATCAATGTACTTACAGCCTTCTGTACAACTACTATGACATAAGTCACAGAATCACAGAATGATATGGGGTTGGAAGGGACCTTTGGAGATCATCTAGTCCAACCCCCTGCCAAAGCAGGTCCACCCAGAGCAGGCTGCACAGGAACGTGTCCAGGTGGGTTTCGAATGTCTCCAGAGATGGAGACTCCACCACCTCTCTGGGCAGCCTGTTCCAACGCTCTGCAACCCTCAAAGTGAAAAAGTTCCTCCTCATGTTTAGATGGAACTTCTCATGCTCAAGTTTGTGCCCATATAATCAGAAATACACATATTAAAAAAGTTCTGGTGGAAATAAGAATCAACAGCTTTTATAAAACCTGTGACAAAACCAAATTTTTAACCTCTAAAACCTACTTTTTCAGCAAGTTCATTGATACTGTTGAAATTTCTTGAGCATCTGAGAATTATTTACTGCACATTTCTGTGATATAAGTAACATACACATTTTAAGTCTCTTGTTACCTAGCCACCTAGCAAATTAGCAGAATAAAGATATTTTTGTGGCTTCAACAGATTGCTGTACAGACTAATATTAAAGTCAAGTTATTTTCAACATTGTATTTTTGACCATTCTTTCACTCACCTACTTATACCAGAAGCCTGTAGGTATACCACTTTCAAAAGGTTAAAAGTTCTAACAAAGTTTAAAAAAAAAAAAAGGATAAAGGTTCTCATACTCAGTCAGACCAGTATCAAGTATTTGGCTGTAGATTGTTAAGGGAAGAGTATTGAAAATGAGGAAATTACAGATTGATCATTGCCAGTTTTTGACATCAGCAATTTAGGGACTCGTGAAGTATTTACTATTTCAATGTTCAATGAAAACTGGGTTCTTTCATTTCAGTACAACATTTTCAGAACAAAGAACAGATCTTTGGGCACATCAATGCAATGTTTTTGTAATCTATAGCAAAAACAAATCTTTTTGGAGCAGGAAGCAATTTACAGAATTGCCTGTATCCTGGGATGAATTTTCTATTTCTGTCCGAGATCAACAGTCAGGAAGGGTGAACGCAGAACCAGAATTTTTTGAGCTCTCCAAAAAGAAATTGAGGACCATGGGACCATGGTTGTAACCCAGGGTATTATAAAAAATAAATCTATTTGTTCCTTTAGGTCTTCTGTATTTTGTAATGTCTGTGAAAATATGTATTAATTTTGAAAAGAGATTAATTCATCCTGGAATTCTGACTTATTTTAAAAGTATTAGCATATGCTCAGACACTGCAGATACTAGGATCACACATTTCTAAATAAAATTGCTATGCAAATCAGTCACTTCTCCAAATTCACTTTTGTGAAATGACTGCTCAGTCTCATTTCTCTGTAAACCAGATTTAAAAAATGCGTTAGTATTCAGTATAACAAATAAAATTTGTGGTCTCTAGAAATATATTGTAAGCATACAATCTTTAAACATAATTAGGACTGTTTGCTCTGCCTTTTTATTTATTCATCAAAAATTGCAAATTCAAAAGAAAAGCAATAAGTTACTATATATACTCAAAGAGAAGTTAGTCTCTTGAATAATTTAAAGCAAATAAAAATTAAATATTACCTTTAATTTACTAATTTCTTTTAAAGCTTCATTTCTTTCCTTCTTAAGTCTTTCCATGTCATCCTCCAAAGAATCACAGGTTACACACTGCATGTATTTAAATAGGTAGGTTAGAATGTATTACTAACTGCATCTTTGATAATCTTTAACATCTAATCTTAAAAGGTCTTGATAATAAAATGAGAGGATAATCTTAATTTTAAAACACTTTAAAGCTCTGAAAATACTAAAAATGTTTAAGAACATTCTGACCAACTTGTCTTCCAAAGGAACAATAATTTTTCCTATTAAAAAGGATTAATAAAAATATTTTTAAAGTACTAAGAATACAACACTAATAGCTCATTTTCTTCAATGTTTTAAATAATATATAACTTTATTACAGTATTCCTATGCTGCAAATGTTCTTTCTTAAAGACGCTTCTAGAATAAAGTGATTTTCATGGTAGCAGTAGTTCAAATCACGGGGCCTGATACTTGTTTATCACTCACACAGGTAGTACCAATATGTATCCCATTAAGAAACCTCAGTAAATCACTGCTGTTCATACTTACAACAAATCACAACACAATTACGTGAATTGCTTTCTGCAAACTAGGTTGCTTTAAAAGCTTCACAGAAACTAGGTTATCTTACAGAACACCCTGATACAGAGTGGTACTAAACATCTGCCCAAGATTTGGAGTCATTTTACATATAATAAGCTTTCCAGTAATCTCCTCCCAACAGTTAAACACTCCACAGGCACACATTTTACCTTTGAATCCAGTAAGTTGGCAATTTCATTGACCCCAAATGTTACAGATTTTTGGCCATCATCTGTTGCATTCGACTGCGTAGAGAACAGATTCCTTGAAACTTCAACGAAATCTAAAAAACAGGTTAGATTTTTTTGCTGTAGTCCACAAACTCAGTTTAGTAGCAGTATCACTAGATGCAATGCAACTACTAATATCACAACGTTTGACTATCCTTTATAAATGCCTTGTCTGTCCTCCACAAGTTTTCTAAAGGAAAATATAAATCCTCTACAACTTTGTCAGACACATCTCTCTGAACAGAAACACTTGGTAAAGCTGGTAAAAATAAGAACAGAAATGTTCAAAACAGGTTTTGGGATGAAATACCCCTGAAACAAGTTGTGGAGGAGAAAACAAAAGGCAGTGCAAAGTTCACCTTGGAAGTACCTGGTTAGAGATGCTCTACATTTGGAAGATACCTGTGAAAAATTAAAAGAAATCTGCACCCCTATTATACACCTGCCGTTCCCGGTGATTTGACCTTACTAGAGGCAAAGAGAAAAATTTGTGGTAGCTGTCAGTTCGTAGTTTCCTTTGCAGGTCCTTTAAACCCCTGATAAACATGTGGCAAAATTGATGTTGACCGAGTTGAAAGTTTTAAATACAAACACTACAGCAATCTCAATCAACATGGCTTGGATTACCCATTTATTTTGAATGTATAAAAAAGAATTCTGCTACAGTATGAGAGAAAAATGGAAATATAAAGGTCAGTTTGTTTACACCACATAAAACCTGATGGAAGATCCAGTATCTTTCTCGATAGATACTCGAAGAGATAAGTACTTGAAAAATGCAGCGTCTTTTTAGCTGGTTAAGTACAAGAAATTATTTTTCATGTTCTAGTGTTTGATACTTTTTTCATAAACTTTAGGAAAAGTGAAATTTCCATCAGTTTTAACATCAGAACTATCATATGTCTCACAGTTTATGACAAATACTCTTAAATTGTTAGTGTCACCTACCAAAATTGTCATAACCAACAGAACAACTCATCCCCATCAGAATTAAGTTTAGCTACAAGAAGAATCATGATGGCCTCCATGTAAATCCCTTTCTATTTGCATTAGTTGAAATGTTCTTGCTCCTTACAAACCAAGCAAGTTAAATAATCTGTCAGTTTAGTTGCTTCAAGAAATCTCTTTAAACCAGCGAAAGTCTCCCAAGTAATGTTAGGAACAATTACAGTACCCTATTGCCAAGGCAAAAATTCAGGAACTTGTAAGCACAAAATCAAAACTTTTGCAAGGCTGCTCCTAATTGGATAAATTTGTGACTTGTTTTCCAATTACTTAGTTAAAAATTCCAAGCTTCTTTTTACACGGTAGATAAGGTTCTTGCCTCAAAGTATCATTTTATTTGCAGTAGCAACCCAATACTGAGAGAAAATATATTAATGGTTATTATCTATTATTTCTATATTCCTACATATAATTATTTTCCCTGGTAATTAACAAATTATTACCTCCAAAAGACACGGTTCCCTTAGAATCTTTCTGAAGTTGCTGCCTTAGGGCTTGCTGCTGTTCATCTGTGGGCTGAATCCCAAGATAATTCAATGCCTGGAAGAAGAGAATTTATTTTGGACAAAAAAAAAAAGGACTAGGGATAATGACTGCAGGGACATAGGGGAGTAATTGAAGAGCCATACTTCAAAGAGCCTTTGTATCATAGTACACTCTCACTGACAACACTTTTATTCCAGAGACACTCTGTGACTTTTCCTTCTAATTGAGAGATGTTCAGATATTATTTAACCTTGAATTTAGATGAGTGTAACAAGCAAACCCCGTTGTCCTTAATAGCTGCCTTAAAAATCCTGAGGGATGTTCAGATTCCCAGAGGAGTTAATCAGTAATTAGATTAACAAAAACAGTAATTTGCCCAATATATAAAATGAAGTATCGGCCTACAACCTGAAAGAACTATCCAAATAGAAAATTCAGTGTATGATTTATACCTTAAATTTTGTCAATCTAGAAGCATTCTCTAGACGTTTTACAGGCATCATGAAGGGGGAGAAAGGAAAACTCAAAAGATTGTAAGTATTTACCCTCTCCAGCCTTTCTGCTTTGAGACGAATAGTAGAGTTCCTTCCCTGCAGCTCATAATCATCATTCTGGCTGGGGGCAATAACTAAGAAATAAAAAAATTAAAATTAAATAATGATACAGTTGTAACTATTGCTTTGAAAAATTTGTTCTGAAGCTCTGCTCATCAAATGGAAGCCAGCTCAATACCCACTTGTCACAAATAACTGTTAATATTTAGATTGCTTTTTTTTAAAAAAAAAAAAGGACATAATTGTAATAAACAAAATCTAGGGGTATCAATCACTTAAACTATTTTTTTTTCATACCCAAAGTGACAAGTATCAAATTAGCAGAAAGAAACTAGGGATAACTTTTAAGTGATCCATAAAGCATATGGCTTATACTTGTGGTATTTTCTCTTCTCTCAGAGATACACATTTACTCTGGAAACAGAAGGGGATACGAACTTGTGAATTCCAAGAAAGACCTTCAAGACACACCCGCAGCATAATCAACAGTTCCCAAAAGCATATTTAGTGATCGGGAAGACACTGTGGAAAGGGAGGGAATGACCTGTCGCCAGCTAAGGGCTGTGTGGAGGTAGTTTAGCCTGAATTCCCGCAGGATTTTTTCCTGGAGAGGAACTTTTCCAAGAACTACCATCCATTCAGCCATCATCCATCATCCCCTCCTCTCCAGTCCTTTCACTCAGAAATACGTTTGCATAATTTTAGCTAGTTGCAATAATAGCTTATGGTGCATCTATTTTATTTCCATCATATAAACATGATTAAGCTGAGGAAAGAAGCTCGCAGTATGAAGCGGTCCGTATGCAAGAATTCAGAATAATTGCCTTTTTCTTTTGGTACACGTGCTTAGTTTTAATGGAACTTGAGAAAGGCAGGCACAGCTTTGTGATGTTTCAGACACACCTGTGGATACAACACAAGAAGCAGCAATCTTTGGGAGCCTTTGATCACACGCAGCAGGCAAAAGGAGCAGTTAACTATCAGTTTCTTTGCATTTTAGATGTGTGTAAATAGAAAAAAATTCATTGGCTGTTTTTTGCAGGAGAAAATGGAATACTTGTTTGTGTTTATTATTTATAAATGTAATTTAAATCTTAATTCATTATTTCATTAATGGACGAGAGAGGTGCTGAAATCAAAACCAGCATTTGGAAACTAAAGGATCTTGCAGTTTGAGATTCTCTCTAAAGGAACAGAAGGAATTGCATAGAATTTTTTTTTTCCAGTTTCACAGCGTATCTGTTTCCAAGCTCAAAGTAATTTACATTCTCTTTATATGCCAAAAGCATAAACCAAAACATCTTGAAAATCTCTGACACTAACACCTCTCACATGCTATATTAAATTCAGAAGACAGTGGGCTAGAACCTCAGCTGAATTGGCACACTTCCTTTCAACTCAGAAAGAAAAAGCCCAGTGTATGAGTTTGTGCAAGAATTTTTCAAAATTATGTTGATTTTTCTTACAGCATTAAAAAAAAATACCTAAGAGGTACTTCAATTTTTCAAGGTTATCCTTGAAAGTTTGTCCTAGTAAAAGGGCAGCATTTGAGAAGTGGCAGCTCTGACTAAGGATGTGCTATTAAATAAGACTAAACTGAAAAATGACAAGAAACAGTACAAACCGGAGCTGCAAATATTTCTGCTTTCTACTCTACTAGCTATGTTATTCATGTTAAGAAACTGTGGCCTTCTTGGTCTCTTTAAGCAACAGTGATGCTCCTGTGTATTGCATTATATTAACCAAGAGTCTTATATTCTGAAGATATTAAAAAATATCCTTTTGTCTTGTTCAACTGATTTAGTTCTGGTGTTTTTCATGATCAATATGAAAAAAACGTGATCATTACACTCTAGGTGTGCTCAACCTTTCCAGTTTCAGAAGTTCATGTTCAGTCAGCTCACCCTTCAAGGAAGGAAGCCAATGGGTCAGTTTTGCAATGTGGAGAGTGTCGCATTTAACATTAGGATATCTGATACGGGCCATAATAAATGCAGGTGCAATTTAAATAACATCAGCGGAGCAACATCTAGAATGAATCCCATCCTGTATGTTTGTCCTTCCTCTTCTCAGTATATTAGAGATCAAACTGAGAAGCACAGGTTATCCTTACTTACTACTGCCTGAGGAAAAATAGTATGGTTCGGCTCTTCATATAGAAATACAAAACAGAATCAGTTATTTTACTGTGTCAGTTGAGATTCTCCTTATTATGTCAAACTACTTCATTTTCACTGTTTGTAAACACAACACACATTTTTTTCCCAAAGGAATTACAATTATTGAGCTCAGATTTGATTCTGATCAAATTCTACAACCTCTATTTTTCCTGAGTGTTTTATTCAAAATATATATTTAGAGATATGATCAAAGTGACTACTGTTTTTGTTTGAATATTATGACTCTCAAATATATACATATATACATTCTATTTTTTATTAATTGAAAACCTGTTAGAGATCTGCATGTTATTTCTATCCTTCAAATATGTTGCCCTGTGTTTTTTTTTTTAAAAAAAGTGCAAGCAGTATACATCCACAGAATTTCATCAAATCAAGAAAGCACAGTTTCTATGGTAACCTAATCTTGATCTAGATGTGAGTCTTCATTATCTGGTTTCTACTGAGTATATTATCATTACTGTTGTACAGCAAATGTTGTGATCACTCATTTTTGTTTGGTTTCAGCTGTTTGTTAAAGACAATGGAAGTTATATTTGACAGAAGCTACCAAACAATCCAATGATCTTAGTTCTTTATTTAGTACTACAAAAATGTGCAGTATTCCTTTTTTTAAAGACTATTGAGTCTCACTATGTACTATTTTCTGTATGACAGTTATTGAAGAAAAAAAGGGTGGCAGGGAATTAAATCTGCATTTACCAGTGGCAGACACATCAGTAGGACTGCTGTCTAGAGAAGTAATTGGAGACTGGTCTCCCATCTTGACTCCAGTTTCCATCTATGAAAGAAAATCAAAAGTGATGAAATACCATTTCTAAAGCAGATCACAAGCCAAACTAGAAATACACATTAATATAAAAGAGGGCGAGGAAGAAAGACCAGAGAGAGAAATAGGGCTGGATAGATCTAAACAACCCTGTGAGAAAATGGAAGGCATGGGAGGTGGTGGTAAGGAATGCCATTCCAAAAACTTAAATCAGGGCCTTATCGAAACCTCAGCTGGGTTTTGAATACCGTCACAGATTAAGGTAGGACAGTCTCTCCAGACAACCTGTTTCAATGTTTGTATCTCAAATAGGAAAGAAAAATGGGCAAGAATTCTAAGTACAAATGTAAGAACAATTGACAATCACCTGCTTTGACTTCCTGTTTGACATGGAACGTTTTATTCTTCCTTGTTCAAAGACAATACTTTATTTTGTTTAAAAACGTGATAAATCGAAAATGATTTTATAAATTGAAGTAACAGTAGTTTTAAAATCTACTTTCTTGTGGTCAACAGTAGTTCTTTATACTAACGGTGGACTGTATGAATTAAAACAACAATTTCTGCTTAGCTGAAAGAGTGGGGGAAAAACCTCACATTCTTGTGGGACTCTAATTTCTAAGCAAAAATCTCATCACCATGGAGTGTAATTTGTGAGATTACACTGTACTCACACATATGTATTAATCAGAGGGTACTTTCTCTCTGAAATATACAACATATATATATCTAATTCTGAAACTTTACTCCCTAGAGAAACAGTATGGAGAACTTTGTATTTAAGAACATGGGTAATGCTTATTTTATTTAATTTGTTTTCTTACCACAAGTCAACTAATACTCTTATTCCTCTCATCAGTGTTACTCAGATTCCTCTCATCTACTGTTACACAACAAGTCTTCTGGAAAAGTCTTGGTATTCCAAAGAATTAATATTGTGCAGGAAAAAGAGCCAGTAATTTTCTTACTAGAATGGAAATCAAATTAAAATAACCTGATACCGCAACCATTTGCTCACTTTACAGAAAGAGAAGTAGTAAGTGTACTCACAGCATTTGGAGTGACTGTTGAAACACTCCCATTAGGAGACGGAAGAGAACCAAGTACTGCAGCCTGTTGCTCTCCATACGCTACAGAAGACGTTAACAGGCTGGAAGGACGTTGCAGATGCTCTGAATAACTGGGAATATTTTTTTGTCTAATAAAAGCTATCTCCCAAAAATTTTCAAACCTAAAATTAAAATTTAAAAAGTTACAAAATATTGTATGCTATACTGTTAATAAGATTATGCCTTATTCTTGCAAAAATTACATGTTCCCAAGCATCGTGTGTGATTTTATTTATTTTTCTAAAAGGATGTTCTTTTCCCCATCATTAAAAAAGGCAAATACTGTGGGTTTGGGTTTTTTTTTTTTGTTTTTTCTTTTGAAAGGAATGAAAGTACCATAATTTTACATGCCTAAAAGGTGCATTTCACTATTTTTTTAATGAAATAATATTGCAATTGAATATTTCAAAGAAATTAATATGCCTTGCTTTTCCTCTAAGTACACATGACAAGACATTTCACATTAATCTGATCATAAATATCGTATAATAAACCATTTTGGAGGTTTAGTGGTTTGACAGTAACAGATACCTCGTCTTTGTTCTGCTGATTATACTTTTTGCCTCTTCATAGGAGACACCAATCATGGACTCTTTGTTTATGGATACAAGTTGATCTCCAGGCTTCAATCGTCCATCCTAACATAACAAATAAAAATCAAACCCACACATTTTATATTAATTGCTAACACTACAGAAAGAACTGTACAATCACTGCACTTCAACACATTATTTTGGATCTGCTAAGACAAGAAATACCAAGAATGGCTATACACGTTGCCTGACAATCTTCCAGAAATAAACAATGGATCAAATAATCATTTAATCACCACGATAACAGTCATTACAAAAGCTTCATAACACCGAATGGATCTCAGATATTGTGTAAAGAAGAAATTTGGACCCAGATGCATATTTCTGTTAAAAAAACCCAGACAAACAAACCACAGAAAGTAATTTTCTAGCAAGGAGTACCAACCCATCTGACTATGGGAAGCTTATTTACTAATTAATTCAGCTGTGAGATGGATTAATTTGTACTTCAAAACCAATGTTCTTGGCTATACAGGGGACTCTTCAGGCACCTACTAGTCATATTAATCTTAATGAGAAAACCAAATTAGTCTATTAGGAATTCACCGGTCAAAACCATGATAGAAGTAATATCATCAATTTTGTGCTTCTATTGAATTATTCAGTGCAAACTTTCCACCAACACCGCAACATATCACATTTCTGTCTCAGAGACTATAAGATGAGTCTTTAAACATGCTGGGATAGATTCCATATTAAGATAAAGCTTTCTTCACTCACATTTTACAAGAAGCCTCCATAATTTAACTGAAAATTAATATAATTCATCTATGGTTACAGAGTCAATTATTATATTTATCTAATGTAATAACCATTAAATTACATGCGACATGTAATTAATCACATAATCAATCTGACCATGTGAAACAAACTGTACAGAAGAAGATACATAAGAGATAAGTAAAATACCTTTTGAAGACCAGTATCCAGTATAATTTTACATATTTAATATCCATATACCGTAATTTTAGCTGTGTTATTTCAAACCTATGATAGCACTTTGCTACATTTTTTTGTCTCTTAGTGTTTCAGTTTTGATTAGGGAAAAAAAGTCATAGATCTTTTATTTTGCTTGCATCCAGCCTATTACAAGATACCCGTTTCAATGCTGCCCTCATGCGGCAGAGATTTAAAATATGCCTTCTACTTCGGTTTCTCAAACAGGACAACCAAGACTGGGAAATTGCCTCTAAAATTGCTAATACTAGAACCTACTGCAAATTAATGATTCAATCGGTCTGTTGATTATGTATAAAAGGCTTTAAATTATATGTTTACAATGAGAAAAATGTTTT
This sequence comes from Tringa tobata, assembly GCA_033628505.1. Lineage (NCBI taxonomy): Eukaryota > Metazoa > Chordata > Aves > Charadriiformes > Scolopacidae > Tringa > Tringa tobata. The sequence continues at coordinate 974,463 of JAHREE010000295.1, forward strand.
AGAAGCCACAACAAAAATAGAAGAAAACAAAACAAGAATGATTACCATTTATCTACTCAAAGAAGTGCTGGAGAAACATTACATTTTTTCCTTTCATTTTGGCATTTTGGGATTAACCTTAATCTAAAAAAATTCAGTTACAAACAGTTATAGACTATTTTGGGGCAAAACTCACTGCTCTTGCAATTAACTCAAACCCTTTTGCCTTGCAAGAGGCAAAACCTGGCTATATACATATCAAAATAACCATAAAAACTCAGGATGCAAAAGGAGACACTTGGAGAAACAGTTTTGTATACTTGAATGAGACAGTTATGTTACTTATTTATTTTTAAACTGTCAAACCCTCCTGATTTATATATTGCATTTGCCATAAATGAGAACAATAATCAGTACTGATTCATACATTTTATTAGTCTACACTGTCAATATTTTTTATTCTAATTTGCCTACACAATGCTTTCCAACTGCAAGGATCCATCTAAATGAAGTCCAAAGGAAAAATTATTTTTTGAATGGCCAAGAAAAAAAAGAAAGAGATGCAATCTATAGCTCTGTCGCACCTGAGCTGATTTATCTTGCACCATGCAGCCTCTTAAAGAAGTTGATTTCTTTCTTTCTCATATGTAAATTGGGGAATAAGATCCTTATTTACCTCAAATGAACTCATGAATAATTTTCATTACCATGTAACCATGCTATGGTGTAATGAGATAATTCTCTCTAAAGAGAAAGCACACAGAAACACAATCAAAATCTGTACTTAAAATATGAATGTATATATAAAATACTGAAGTAGGTGGCAAATGAAGGCAAAAATAGAAGTGGACTGAAGGAGGAGGGAGGGAAAAAAAGGTCTTTACCTTATGACAGTCACCACCAGGGATAATTTCTTGAATATACACCAAAGGCCCTTCATTTCTATTAATTCCTCCTACAATATTCAAACCTAGGCTTGTTCCTTTGCAAACAGAGATAATCTGAAATGCACTATCCCTACAAAGAGAAAGGAAAAAAGAAAATTACTTCACAGAACTAAATACTCTAATAAAGACTAAAGTATCTTTATCTTACCCATTTCACAAATACGTATTACAGCAACAGAGATAGTGGATGTTTAATCTCAACGTTCAAACATTACACTGCCTACTTAATACAAACCCAGCAACTTCAGTTGTTACTTCTGGCAGTTACAGAAAGAACTAATACATTATTTTACAAAAATGATAGCTCCTCTCTACTATATCTATCCAAGGCTTATGGGAGTACCTAGGTACACATAAACTGAGATATTAATTCACTAGGAGACACTAAGAGCAAATTGAGACACTGATTAATCTACTTCTACCATGTAAACAATAAAGAAGCGACAAAAATACCTTATTAAAAGTGAAAGTTTGCAATATCCATAGTATAATAATTTACAGGATTTAAAAGAAAAGAAAAACTTGAACCTTTAGTGCTCAACCCAAAATTTTCCTGAGCAACCAAATATGCTGTTTTCTACAGCTCACACAAGAATTACAGTCAGTTTGGGAAATTACTTTGCAAGCTTTGGAGATGGTGCTGGGACACAATTATTTCTGCCAGTGGTTGTGAGATTATCCTTTGGATGCAACTGAGGACTCTGCGACCTTGAGGATGAGGCAGAAGAAGCGCTGTCTATAGATTTTGCTTAAGAAAAGAAACAATGAAAAAAAGAAATAAAACACACGTACGGGAAAAAGCATAAAGTTTCAGTTCATGTGAGAAGAGTTCAGTGGGACTATTTTCATGTTAGAAAACAAACAAACTATAAGCAATCGAAAAACCAAAAGAAGGCTTAAGTCTACACAGCTCCAGGGTTCCAGGAGCAATTCTTTAAAGCATAGCAAGTGATGATTTCTTTTTCAAACTGCGTGCATAAATAATCTCATCTGAATAATCGGCCATGCTATATAAAGGCATCCTAATTAGGCGACAATTCCATGAGGATTAGAATTTATGGTATTCTAGCTCAATTTTTTATTAGTACTTTGCATTATTATGGTAAATTTAATGTACAAATACCAAACACTTTTCACATTATTCATGAATTAAAATAATTGAGAGTAGGAGGTAGTACATTTATTTTAAGAATTGGAGAAACTGATACACAAACCTGTCAAGTTTCATGCTTAGACTACAAACTAAATGTTAAAGTCTAAGTAAACTGTGTTTTGCCTTTCAGTCACTTCCTCCAACATACCCTCCCCCAAAATGAGAAAAGGTTTAAGTGCAAGCTTCTACTCCACCGAAGAATGACTACAGGATTATACCAGGCTAGAAAGCAATCTCTCACCAGTTAATAGTTGTGTCGGAGAACTTCTTGCAGAGCTGGTGTCACTGTGAGAGCCGTACTTATCCATCAGGTCATGAAATTCTTTCCTGTGGCAATAAAAAGATCATCTCCATCAAGATTCGGCAGTAGCTTAAATGCACCTTTGTCACCTATTTCTACGGGTGAAAATTGTAATTCAAGTGAATTACAGATAAAACAGTATTACTTAGGTCCAGAACCAGTTACTTGTATCAGAAGGAATCAGTTAATATAGCATACTCCTGTTGCTATTGTAGTTGAACTAAAGAATGCTTTTATTTCAACTACACTAAACAAACCCCCGGAAGAGAGTGGCAAAGCAAGCTGTGGCACCTCAAAGAAGAGGACAGAAGAAATATTTATTAATTATTCAAGAATGATTAAAACAGAAGCAAATTCTTAACTTGTATTTAGCTTTATCAGAAATTGGCAGCCTATTTCATGGGAGGTAAATATCATTACATATTAAATATTGTACATGTTTGGGCTCTGCTTATCTTTTTCATTATAATATCATTTTTAAAAAGCCCCAACTGCTGAAATCAAGAGCAATTCTTGCTCAGCTGCACTGCTGAAAAACAAAAAATGAAAAATAAAAGCATAGATCTTTGTAGAAACCAATCTTATTGTAACAAGCTGGCAAAAAAGCAGCAAAGATGTACATCCTGTATTACATACATTAAAGATAAAACAAAAACTCTTGATTAATCTAATACTGAATGCAGCCTGATTAAAAAAAAATGTTTATAATCTGAGCTATGATTACCCCAGTGATAACAGATTAAAAATATTAATAATCTACAATGATGTAAGACAGAAACATCAGCAAATTAATATTACAGAATTAGAGAGAACATAAATTAACTAATTGCAGGGAACGCAATTCCCAGGTAATGCCAGTGACTGCAGAGGGATGTTGAAAACTGCTGGATGCATTATTTTTTTTAAAATGTCAAGATTTATTGAACTAATGCCAGACCCAGGGAACACACATAAACATAGCCGAGTGTAAACCAAATAATCTTTTAGCACATGAATGTACAGTCACAAGAAATCACAGGTGTCTGAGTGAGGGACTGTGTGTGGTGCTGAATTCTGCACAGGCCTTTGGGCATATCAGCAGAACAGCAAAAGGACTGACGGACTTTAATTATTCAAGGAGGTTAGAGGAACTAGGTCAGTATGCTTTACATAAAAGCAGATTAAGAGCAGACCTCACATATAGCTAGGCAGTCTGAAAAAAGGCAAGATCAGAGGCTACAGGGTGATTTAAACGTCTGTCAAATAAAAAAAAAAAGGAGCAGAAGAAGGAAGCTTAAATCGAAAAAAAGGCTAAAGAACTTAGAGAAAATTCCTTTACAGAGAGATTACTCCGTAAGTGGGACATCCCAGGAAAGGCAAATAACAGCAGATACCCTTGCAATGATTATCAAATATAGTTACATAAAAGCCATTTCCTCCAGAGATTTAAGTCAAAAGGGGATACAGACCTGGATCCCAGGATTTCCGATGATCCTCTGCCAATATTGGTTTATATGCTTAACTTTAAAGTGCAAGGTTAATGAAATATTTAACATAAAAGTCCTTATAACAGATGTTTTTGGACTACCTGCTGCAGTGAACAGTTTAACCTACTTATCCAAACTAATTCAAAGCTCATTAAAGATTGAAAAGCAAACTTCTGAGGGGAAACAATAACTAAAGCTGCCTTTTTTTTCAGAAGGCAAGACCAGTTTAAATCATACAGTTCTGTGGTACTGTTGATCTAACATAATCCTCATTTTTTATTAGTTTAAAATGTGAGAAGTATTATGAAAATGATCACAGCAAAGAGTTTTTAGTCATATTAGCTGGTAACATAACATTTCAGTCCTCTTCATTAAGCTGAAATTGGCCTGAGCTTGCTACTTCAATTTAGGCAAATAGTCTCAGAATTAATTTGGGATCAAATACTACGCAGAAAAATGTAACATGTGGTGCAATTTTGTGATTAAAACTAATCTGAAAGAGAAATAGATGCAAGCCCGCTCACCCAACCTTAACTAGAGTGTTGGCGTTTTATTACTTCTGAGGTTAAAACAATGTCTTATTTTTCTCTTACTTTGCTTCTTCATCTCTGGCAACTAGCAGAGACATGTGATTAGATGCTGATGCTGTTCGCAAGATGTCAACAGCCCTAGGAGGAGGGAAAAACAGCCAAATAAATATACTGTGCTGTCAAGAAGTACACGGTGAGTAATGCTAAAAGAGCGGGAAAATGAACAAGTTCTTAATGTACTTAAAAATTTTGACTGCCAGATACAGAGAAAAAAGTTTGCCAGCAGCACAACCCAAATTAAGCACTGGAGAAATGAGTGAAAGGCATACTGTGGTGAGTCTGTGCCCAGTGACAGGAATAAACTGGGATTGCCCTCTCTTTCCCTTCCCTTTTGTTTGATTAAAGCCTACAAACTGCTGCTCAGGCATGCTTCATTGCTCAGGATTTCGCTCAGCAATATATACTGCAATTTTTCTTTGCATTTTACATCTACACCTCCAAAGCTAAGCTGCATTGATTTCTGGTGATCCTGGTACAGAAACCATCCAACAAATTCTACAGAAGTTTCTAAACAATTTCTCTTCGTTGTCCCATTGCAGTGATACCTGTTGGCTGCCTCATTTACATTCACCAGTATTGAATCAACAGATAAGATATGAAAATATTTTAACCGCTTAATATGTTTTATTGCTATTTTCACATACAAGCTATAATCCACATGACTAATAAACTAGCTTATTCTGTCATTTTTCCACAATGGTTTTGCTGAATTACATTTCTAGGATAAATTAATTGCCAGCTGAACTCCAAGGACCTCAGTGGCGTTGTGCTCTTTTAATCAGTGGTTGATAATGTGCAAAAAATCCCCACAAAATATTCCAAGCTCTAACAAGCATTTAGTAATCAGTACAAACACACCTTTCATTGGTTACTCCAATTAGGTTTTCTCCATTGACATCCAAAATTAGGTCACCAGTGAGCAAACGGCCTGGTAATAAAATGAACAGTAATGTATGAATCAACAGGAAAATGGTAAACATTTTATATCACAGTCAAAAAAAAGGACTTTTTCTTTCAATTTTATGTGACCTAATGCAATAAACAACATTATGACTTTGAACAGATTAGGTTCTGATTCTAATTAAGCTAGGTTATTGTCATGAGGCTAACAGCTATCAATTAGGCTTATTAACCATTATTTAGCTATTTGTATTATTTACACATAGCACAAGTATTCGTGGGACTGGCATTTACATTTCACAGTGTGGAATTAACTTCCAGCTGAATTTTGCTCTTAACATACATGGAAGTTATGACCTATAAATACATTAATGTTTTATATATTAACAAAGACCTCGAAAAGATTTTTTAGAACCAATTCTACTTTTAACCTTCTACAAATATCGAGTTTAGGAACTAGTACTTTTAAAGTAGATTTTAATTTTAAATGATCATTCTGCACAAGACCAGATGGAATCTCAAAAAATCCCATATACAAACCTAGGACAGTAGTATATTCTGTAACCTTATTATTGCATTCTACCTAGTATAATTTGTTCTTTCCACACTGACCATCTAAATCACCACTTAAAAAAAAATAAAAAAAAATTATCAGAACTCATTAAAAATACTGGTTCTGTAAAGGAAACAATGCTCATCCCTTAGGAATTTAATGAGGTTCAGCATCTGAACACTTAGGTAACAGGCTGAAAGATTGCCACTTGCTGTCACACCAGCCTTATCTAGATGTGAACACATTTTCAAGAACTGGGAGCATTAAAAACTTTTCCAATGAAGGGGCCAAGCTTCGTTTCTCTATCTTCAGGTAAGCCACAGCATCATGGATCCTGACTAAACCATGTTATTTTAAATAACCTTATCTACCAAGTAAAGCAGAGACGACTTCTTTTGACAGCTTTTTCTATGCAGCATGTTTGTAAGAAAAAATATAAAATTACATACTATCTACAGCAGCAACTCCTCCAGGTAGAATTCTCTTTATGAAAATCCCATAATCTTCTGCTGTTTGTGCCCGATAACCTCCAATAATTTTGACTCCTGCAGAACAAACAAAAGAAACAAGCAAGAAATTGGTTATTCCACCTATTGTGCTAAATGTATTTACAGTCAAATCCACAGAAGTCAGATAAATTACACTTCTACTGATGACAGGTGTGAACTGGAAAAGCTCACCAGGTGCTTTTAGATTTGGTTTACTCCAAATCAACAGAATGTGCAATCTAATTACCTAATCCATTTTGACAATCAGAAAAAGAAAGGCGGTGAACAGCTCGATTGATTCCATGAGGGCCCATAATAGTCCTAAGGAATAAAATAAAAGTCATTAAATCCCTAATTTTAGAAATATATGTAGAGGTATGTTAATATAGAAGAAGTTACAGTGACCATGTTTTGTAACTCGAATGCAAACCAAACCCAGTTTTCTACAACTGACAACTTTATATTGTTTGATAACCTCTGTGCCATCCCTTCCCCCCAGGTGAAAAATGAAACTCCTCATAACAAATATAGATGGTAAGGTAAAAGAAAGTATTAGTAGAACTAAATAGAAACAAAATCTCACTACCTGGTCCAGGTTAGTATTTAGGCAAGAAAAACACATCATCATGTCTTAGATCATGTAATGAATATTAAAACAAACCCACAGCTAAGACAGCGTATACAAAAATATTTTCTAGGATATCTAATATATAACTTCGCAGTTATTTATGAACATAATCTTTTCCCTACAGTCTCTCATTTCTTCACTCAACACTGTTTTCTTTCTCTGTTTTAAAAATCTTTCCAAACTCTATTACAGGCTTCTCCTGTGTACCCCTCCCAGCCTAAGACAAGATAACCAGGATGGCACTTGAAATTGTCTAAAGACAGGTGAGTATTTTGGAGGCAGTTAATAATCCTAAAGAATTAAGGAAGAATACAAAATAAAATTAGAGTTTTGAAACCTAAATTTACAGTTCCATTGGAAACATGACCAGAATACTCCTCTGAAAATGCAAAGTGTTAAGAATTCCCAGAAATCCAATTATTCTTTACCATTTTTTAATTTTGACAAATTATTATTAAAAGATCTAAGTTGTATCATAGCTCCTCCGTCCTCTCACTGTACCATTTTTGGAGAAGACTCATCAGATCTCTTCAAGAAAAAAAAAAAAAAGCACCACTTGGGTTCTTCTTCCAAGACCTACATATTGTTCTATATTTGACAGTGAGTTGCATTTTCTAGAGCATGATGTTAAAGTGAAATGGAACAACTAGAATTCATTAGCGGGGGGAAAAGAAGATCAAAGTGGAGGACATAGTGACCCAAATCCTACCATGCAACCAAATCCAGGACACAGCATGAACTCCATGCTTGAAACTGGGTATTTCTGCAAAATCCGGCATACATGTCATTAAAAGGTGTTGTGCCAGAGGGAAAAGAGAAATCCAGAAGGTCCAAATGTTCCTGAATTCTAGCACCAGGTAGGAGATCCAGCTCCTAAAGAACCTCTCTAGTTCTTTTGGTTTTGTATAAGAAAACTGAATGAGTTTTTAAATCAAGGGATAAGCACTTGCTCAGAAAAGCAACAGTTTATTCCACAACCTCAAATTCCCAAGTATTTGCAAAATTAGCCTTTGCTTTAGAAAGTCTGTCCATAAGAACAGACCCAGTAGTTCACCTTTAGAAAAAAAAACGGAAGCTTATGCTTCAACCATTGTATGATTTTCATTTTAGTATTCCTCACAGTATCTGTTTTAAAGGATAAAAAGAAATAATGAAACCGAGTTAGTGTATTTGGTCACTGAGACGACTGCACATGACCTTGCTATTATGTGACAGAGCATAAGGCACACTTTGTAAGGCTAAAAGTGAACCCAACTGCTTTTACTTAATAACAGTCTGAAAGGAAGAATAAATCCTTAAGTCTACTATTTCTCTAACAAAACTTTTTTGATAAATTGCTTCTATACTATGACAGCAGAGTATTCTGCATTACTGCCTGGTACTGTCACTTCAATTATCCCATGAATTTATAATGTTTTGAAACTGAAAGACAACATACTAGTCATGTTCTTTACAGGTCTGTCCTGCTTTTGTATCCACCTTTGAAAACTTAGAGAAGGAACGCTGATCTTTAAGCAATTATTCTACTTTTCTTCTTTCTTGCCTTTTGCTACTACAGTTCTGTTTCTAGCTCTGCCATGCTCTCAGCAGTTTTCACATAGCAGTATTTTTTATCATAAAAGAGCAAGAACAAATGTTGTTTCAGCCTTGCACAGAAGTTTACTTTCTTGAAGTCTTAAAAGACCAAATCTCAGATTTTAAGTCTAAAGTTCAGAGTTCACCAGAAATGCTAGAATCTATTTATATACTAACATATAAAATGATCATGAAGTATAATCAAATCTAGTCACGGAACACTCAATAGAAAAGGATCTACACTTCTAGAAGTAAGCGGCAATACTTTCAAAAGAGAGATCCTAACTAACATAAAATGTATTCTGACAAAGAGGATAAAGAGAAAACACAAACTAATAATTCACAGTGGAGGGGAATCGGGTATCTCCGAAACACTGACGTTATCATGATGTTGCCACCTACCATTAGAAAGGGCTGATACCTTGAAGGGACACCTTTACAAGGCATTCCACTTGTGTTTATGCTCTAAAGATGAAGTCCCTCCAATACATGAGGTTTAAAATTACTTTATCACATAAAAAGACAAGGATCTTCAAACGCACTGAATTTGTTCAGAATAGCACATCTTGCTGACTTTTCATGTTAGATTTTCTCCCATATAACTTAGAGATGGATCTTCAAATCAAGCTACTTGTCATAGTTTTAATAAAATAAACAGGGCTTTAACAATTCCACTACAAAAAGACTTGGATTTAGCACCTGTCCAACATTTATTTCATGTTATCGTTATTTAATATTTATGAAATACTAGAATGCTTCCCAAAAAACATTAGAAATATGTTCAACGGTATAAACAAGGGAATAGGCTTTTAAACCGATTGGCAGTAGTAACAGAAACCACGATATTTGTTGTAGAAAAAGATGCAAATTGAATAATCAGATGTCGCTGCTCATTCTTACAGAAGTCGCGCAAAAATACTTGTAAGCAAGCTTTTAGCACACAGAGAAGAAAAGATGTAAGGCAAGAGACAAAATAAACCAGAAAGACTACAAAATCACACTATATTACACTAAAAAATATTAAACTCAGCACTTCAACTGAATTCCTGCAAGGTGAATAGACTAAGCGTTTGTAATTATGTGTAGGTGTTCTAGTAAAGGCAATTAAAATGAAATCTTTAATACTTTTTTCTATTACTTTTTACCAGCATACACAAGGAAGTTCAACAGCTTTATATTTTATATCTTCTTGAGGCTTATCAGAACATATGGCTCCGGATATTCTTCTGATCTTATTCCTGCTAAATTATTAGTCATTTATGTCCACAAACAGAATGTCTATCCAGATTTATCAATGGAAGAATAATACTCTTCCCTCACAAAACAGATACTACTTGACAAACAAAAATCTAAATTATAAACTCTAGCTGCTTACGAAAAGAAGCGGAAAATATCTACAGCTTTTAAATTATCTTTACTGTACTTTTCCCAATTACCGACTAGAAAAACGCCTTCAGAACCTAATGTTTAAGCATACCAGTATAGGAGAGAAAGACCATCGAAACGCTCTGGTTCGTCTTCATCTCCCGGTGAGAGCAGGGACATTCTTCAGCAGAGCAGCAAAGACAAATGACAAAGCAACCAAAATACAACAGAGGTTTCCAATTCTGACGGGTAAAGGTTACAGACAGGACAATTTCTGCTACTAACTGAAAAAAAACCTGAACAGACAGAGCTCCAGACGAGTGTCTCTGCCTACTTAATCTTCTCTGAAACCCTCTGCGTCACATGGACTAATTCACCTACCGAGGTAATGTTTACTTTTCCTCTGTTTGAAATGGCAATTTATAGCAATTTTAAAGACTGATAAATGCAAAGGAGAGAAAATTTACTTGATATATACTACAACTGTGACTATGCAATCTTTATCTAGCAGCCGAAGGCAAATGAAAAATTAAAATAGAATAAACTTATTTTTGCATGTTCTTCCAGTAATTTACATGCTCCCTCGAAACAAGGTCAAAAGCAATAACTCATGACCTTTCTAATGCAATCTCTGCAGCAGACTGGATTATGTACATCCACACACAAAAGGGAAAGCCAACAAAGTAGACAGACTGAAAGCATTAATGAAACAAATGCCATTATGCTATTACTTTGCATCCTCAATCATGGTACTGACTTGTGTCATGCATTAACTTGGTTTTTAGTCTTCCAGTATACAACAGTCAAAAAGTTAGCACAGACTTTGGGTTACATATTTTCTCTTGAAATGGAAGCTGAGGTATCAGGTATTTTGTGAAAGTAAATAAAAATGGTGAATTTATATCATTACACTGCGAATAATCTAGTTGAAAAAGTAAAAAATATACCACTTCCCAGAGGTAAGGCTCTCTTCTGATACGAGGCTTGGTCTTGCAGAGGTATGCACATTTTCAGAAGTTTGGAGCTTCTGACACCAGTTTGGTTAACTACTGTTTTCTTCCAGGCTTGCATCAGAAGATGCATTTGTATTACTTCCCCCCTTTCTAAAAGATCTTAAGAAGATTACAGTTTAAAATGAAAACTAAATATTCTGTTTTCCCTGATGGCTTTGTTTAAGTAGAAAGGTGAATCCTCTCTAAGGCAGGGAGTAACCCTGTGATGAGACAGCATCTGTCAGCGTCTGGAGCTGCGCAGCAGGACAGCTTGGCTGGGTGACGAATGCACATGCTTATCTCATCCACCTTTTTTTTTTTTTTAAAGTTGTAATGACTGTGGTTTCATTAGCATGTAATTGTTCTGGAGAAAAGATCTTTTTGCTTATAGGCAAGGTGCTATATAATGTTGACATCTACAGGGGTCAGCCCTTAGAGCCTGCGATCCACAGGCACAGGAGGGGCAGAAGGGTAAACAGCAGACTCTAAGGAGCTGATCAGTGACAGAAGTGGGAACATAAAGCAGCCTTCCCAATTCCCAAAATGTGAAGAGCTCCACTGGTATCATTTGGATTGGTCACGTCCATTCAGGGATGAAAATGTGGTCCTTAATAGTCTTTTCTCAATCAGTTTAACTCTGCTGGTGTTAATGGCATTACAGTCCGATGAAATAAAAGCCATTTTTATTTCAAGCATTGTTTCACTTAGGTTTGCTCCAAGCAAGTTTACAGAAGATAAAATACAAACATCTTTTCTTCAACAAAATTGTCACTGTTTTTAACACCAGTGGAATTCAATTTGTGGTATCAGTATCAGGAACATTTGTCAAAACACATCACTGAGAGCAATATGGCTTGTTTCCAGTGTCATGTTTTCTGCAGCAGAAACACACACACCCCACGCACCCCCAATTAAAAGTATGACTCAAGGCTATGCATTTCCATTATTGAAAAATGAAATCATTATTTTTATTAAGCTAAGCAAGACAAACTTCCCAACAATTTGAGCAGATACAAAGTAGTAGTAAGTTTCTTATTGCTCCCACCTCTTTTATTAAGAGTCATCATCAGTAATAATTCACTTGTTCAGACAATTGCTCCTCCATCCCTTCTTCAAACTATGCATCGTTCAGCTTCCTGAACTCATTCCCATGGCTTCCATTCCTCTTTACCTTAAAATTCTGCTGCTACCCTGCTTCTAGTGTTTCTAAAGGACTCATACAGAAAAATGGTATTATTGCTTCTTTTGCAAGTTCTCTGCTTCTTGAGAACATATTTAGGGGAACGCACAAGTTTTACTTCCAGAAAGATCTAGGAATACTGTAACAACGTAAGAGCCCATCAAACCTAATATCAGTAAGACTAAATTTTCAAGAGACATCATTTGTTATTTCATGCAGCAAACAAACAAACAAACAAACAAAAGATTCTTTTTCAAACGGCTAGTAAACTATTCTATTCTGGAAGTTTTGTAATACTTTAGCAACTGAGATAGATTACAAGATAATTTAGCAGATGACAAAGATTTGCAGAATCTTCAGAAGCAAGATTCACAAGATCTTTTTGTTATAAACAAAAAAAGGTCTTTTACAAAAATCCTGTACAAGTCAATTACGCAACTGCAGCCTTTCAGGTTCACTAACCCTAAAACGTAAAAATTCATTATGATACTAAGGACTACAGCCAAGAGAAAGCTGCATCATATAGCATGCACAAACACTGAATTCTCTTCTATCCAAAACCACTAATTATTCAAAATACATTTTGCTGACTAGGTCATAAAGATTAAAAGAAAACACATGTCATTATATGGCAATTGTTAAGCATGAAAAAAAAAGCTTGAGCAACATTGTAATTCTGGAGAAGCATGAATGGTTTGAGGCTAACCCCTTGTGTAGAGAAGGTAGGTATTATTTAAAGTTTAGGTAAACCTCAATTAACACATAACAAGTACATTCTTGAAGCATTGTGCATTGATACTGTCTCCCAGGAAAAAAAAAAAGTAGTAAGTACAGAAAATTACAGTCTTCCATCATGATGTAGCTGAAGTGCAGTTATATGCACCTTTCATGTTCATCTCTTATGTGAAAAATTGCCTTTGGAATACAGTCATCTAGTAACTACTCATATAATATACCTTCCACATGAATCTAGCAAACCATAGCTGTTTCAAAGATGTATCTTTGTATTACACACTCTGTATTTCCATTGGACAAGCAGAGTGTTTGCTTCTTCAGAATCAAGTTAATTTTTTTAATGTTTTATGGATTTAAAAAAAAAAATCAAGTTATTTATGAAGTGGCATAATTCAAAATCTATGCTAAATTGTTTGACAATACTTTTGAATACTATTTGGTGGATTCCATTGCAAAAGCACAGCAAACATGACAGTCCAGCAAGAGCTGTCTGTGCTGTTTTTAATTATGGTTTTGATGACAGCATTGGCCTGGTTACTCAGCAGTTTGGGAAGGGTCCGGAGTTACGATTTTCAATCACAACTGAATCCAAGTTTGCCATTTAGAATTTGATCCAACTTTTAAGTGGGTAACATTACCATTTACAGAAGGAATATAATTATTATATATTGCATGGCACTGGTAAAAAATAATATGGTTCCAAAGCACTACACAGAAAACATTAAAGGCATACAGACATACTCGTCTGAAGAAGTAATGCATCATAATACATAAATCCTGTACAGTGTCTTATGTACCATAGTTAGCCTATATGTACAAGGAAATAATTTGCTATATACCTTACATTTTCACAGCCACAGAAGCATTAAGGAATTCCTATGTGGAGTTTTATCTCTACAGAACCAGTCGAAACCAAGTGCTGATTAACTTAATGACAAGATTAAGAGCTATTTCTTCCCTTTATGTGTAAATTCACTGGTGCTGGTATTAGCTTTTGTAAGAAGCTGCTTCAGACTGTTTCAATATCAAAGTTATTTTTCGTTAAGATTTCATCCAAAAAAGCTCCTACTAATGAAACTGCAAGAATTTTCATATTACAATCCAGCAATTGTTGTATTCCTGTGTTGGGGGAAAAAAGTACTTACTTTTTATCTGGTTTTGTTAGGAGATCTGTACTGGACATCTTCTTAGGTGCACTATTATAACAAAAGTTCAAAATGAAGAATTCTGACACATGAAGCACTGGCTTGTAACCAAGATAGTAATTGCTGTAAAAAAGGAGAAAGCCCTTTTTGAAATTTACAGGGCTACGTTTATTTTCAGTCACTGAAAACAATTCTTACTTATTACTGACAGGCTGAAATCAAGTGGGAAAGGAGACTTTTCATGATAAAACAGATACAATTCACTGCTCAAAACAGTAAGCAGTTAACACTCAGACTTCACTGTATATTGTACCAAAACATCTGACATCCTAATTTCCTCTTGATTTATGAGGTAGGACCCCCGTGACTAAAATCTTCTAAAAAATTAGTGAGATTACAATTCCAGGATAAAGTAATATAACTGCTAAAGACCAAAACAATCTCATTTTTTTCCAGCAAAGGTTACTTGGGGAGGAAATGTTGCTTTCAACATACGGTGTTTTTCTTCTCACATGTTTTGAACTTACTGTTTAGTATCCAGTGCCTATGGAAATCTCACCTAAAGTATGTAATACATCAGCCAAAATACAGGCAAAATGTGGTTATGAACCACTAATACAACAAAAAACCCCAGTCATTCACATTGTATTTTTATTAGCACATGTAACAGGTCAACAAGAAATACAGTCCTAAATGTAGTGAGCTATAACCATTTAAAAAATTACTGCAAAAGCAGAGCTATCTGTTTGTATCA
>JAHREE010000295.1:989612-1018039 GCA_033628505.1 Tringa tobata
GGGCTCCGCCGGCAGCGGCATGGGGCTGTGCGGGCGGGGCTGGGCGCTCTGCGGGGGCCTGCGGCTCCCCGGGGGGCCGGGCCCCCTCTGGGCCCTAGCGCTGGGCCGGACCCTTCCCCGACCGGGCCTTACCGGCGGGTGTCCGGGGAGGGAGGCTCGGTACGGCCTCTGGGCTGCGGGCGGGCAGGCGGCGGCTCCGCGGGGGGCCCGCGGGGTGCGGAGCTCCAACCCCTTCACCCGCAGGCAGGAGGAAGAATGGCGGCGCCGGAACCGGTCGGCGCTGGCCTACATCGCCGCCGCCGCCGTGGGCATGGTGGGCATGTCCTACGCGGCCGTGCCGCTCTACCGCCTCTACTGCCAGGTAGCCGGGAGCCAGGGAGGAGGGAGGGCGGAGGGGCCGGCGCCGGGCACTCACCACCGTCCCTCTCCGCCAGGCCACGGGGCTGGGCGGGACGACGGGCGCGGGGCACAGCGCGGAGCAGATCGAGAGGATGGAGCCGGTGAGGGACCGCCTCATCAGGGTCACCTTCAACGCGGACGTGCATTCCAGCATCCAGTGGAACTTCAAACCCCAGCAGAGCGAAATCTACGTGAGTCACCGCCTTCTCCCCCCCCCGCCCACGCAGAACCCCTTACACCGGGAGGGGAAGAACTCAGGTTTTGCCCCGTACCTTTTCGTCCCCGGCGTCCCGATGGTGCGGAGCCATCGATGCGCCCGTCTGGGAAAGCACACAGCCCGTGTGGTGTCCCCTCCGCCCGGGTGACAGCCCTGAACTGCCACTGCGGAATCTCATGTGGGTGCCGGGTGGGAAGGCAGGGCCGGTGTCTCCTTCTAGCAGAGGGCAGAACTTGTGCTGCCTCGTGTATTGCAGTTAAGGTAGAGTTGCTCCCCTGCCATCCCATCAAGCTGCCAAAAAAGCATTGCTATTCAAAGTATATTATATATCTCTCTCTATATATATATACCTGTGGGTACCCCTAGTACCTCCTCTTCTTGCCCCTATCGTCGTAGGACTGCCTCTGCGTTTTAAAAAGCAAAAGATTTTAATCTAACTTTACTGTTCAAAATTACTGAATAAAAACTCGCAAAAGGAGTCATGCTTCTTAACTGGTTTCTGAGTCCACTACTGAAAGAATAATCACCTTAGAAATGAAAGGTACACCGTATATAAATCTCCGTATTAAAAAAGCTCTGTATGCCGCTAAACTGCTGAGAATAATAGGTGTCAGTGGTAAACTAGGCAAGATTAAAAATGCATACATAGAACATTATTAATGCTTTGAATAGGGGTGAAATGCCTATAAGGAAAATATTTGTGAAGTAGAGAAGTAATGAGCTTGAAACAGCAAAAGAGAAAATGAACTTATTCTAGCTAAAGTCTAAAAACCTCTGAGGGGTGGAAGGTTCCAGTGGATTAAAAATCACCATGCAATTACTTTATATAGGTGGTACCAGGAGAGACTGCACTGGCTTTTTATAAAGCGAAAAATCCTACTGACAAACCAATAATTGGAATCTCTACCTACAATGTAATACCCTTTGAAGCAGGACAGTATTTCAATAAAATACAAGTAAGTGTGAACAAAAAGATTACATTTTCCTTTACACGAATAAGAATCATTATCCATAGATTTTCTCATTTTAATCCTGAATACCATTCTTTGTATGCCAACATTTTAAGAAAATACCTTGATTTTGTGTTAAAATGACAGTGCAACAATTCACTCTTAGCCTGTCTGTCTTCATAACAAGCTTCAGCCAAATTAGAGTGGCTCCCAAATATATGACATTTAGTACTAGTGACATCGAGGGCAGGCAGTAACGGTGTGAGCCAGCCTGGCCAATTTGCACCTTTGGACACTTCATTAAAAGCTTTTTTCTTTTTTCCTCCTGTAACAAAAGAGGAACAGAATTGCTGTTTTGTTGCTCATATGGTTGAGCCTTCCCAGGATTTTAGGGACGTACAGGGAACGTGAGCTGATTTTAAATATGAAGCTTTCTATCATGTTGGCAGAGATAAAGTTTACCATAGCTATTGTTGTCTAACTGTTTTGGATTTTTTCCTCTGTCCTCCAGTGTTTCTGTTTTGAAGAACAGCGGCTAAATCCTCAAGAGGAAGTGGACATGCCTGTCTTCTTCTACATTGATCCAGAATTTGTAGAGGACCCTAAAATGGCTAAAGTTGATTTGATTACCCTCTCTTACACCTTTTTTGAAGCAAAGGAAGGACAGAAGTTACCGCTTCCTGGATATCAGTAATGGACAATCTCAAGACAATTTGACTTCTGCTACCCGACTACCAGTTTTGAAACCATTTTTCAACAGAAGGAAAACTGCAGGGATACTGTGCCATATGAAATTATATTATTAAACCACAATGGGCACATGCTGCTGTTATGAAAGGATGGCTTTCTATTTTTTTAAACAAAAAGTTACATAGTTGTAATATTATTTCTTAGGTATATTTTTTCTTCATCAGACAATAGAAGGGAACACACTGTTCCTGGAAGAGAGGGTTTTCTCAAGCCATCTTTTTATAAGATGGTACATGTTATCCAAATACTGTGAGGCCAGTTTTTAAACCCAAATGTAAATTGAGATCTTCATTTAAATACAGAGAAACAAATCAGTTTATTAAGCATCTAAAATTGCACTGCTGGCTCTGAAGAGTAACTTCCATGTAAGTTACTTTATAAAAAGGTAAAAACAGGTAATCAGTTCATGAAATCTCAAAACTAAACAAAGTTAGACTGTATTGCTATGTAACCCTCCCGCAGCACAGGAGGATATGATGATTAAGAAGATGATGCACCCTCTCGAATTATTACTGAATCAGTAGTTCATTTGGTAAGAGCAGACTGCTCTAAAACTGTTATCATTTGAATGAGGAACAGTAATTTAAATGTAAGCACGTCAAATCTGTGGGATGGTTTCTATTTAGAAAAACCACCCTCAAATTTCCATGTTGTGTTCAACTCATTTAAAATACCTGTATTGCTAATGACTGCTCTTCCACTCTGCAGAGGGCCGTACACCGCACACCTCTACACAGAGACAAGCTTGGCTTGTGTATGAAATGCTTTGAAGGGAAAGGCAGTACATAAACAACTCTAAATTGCAGGCTAAATTAATAGCATAGGAGTCTCCTCAGAAACCCAAAGGAAATCAAACCCATTCAGAGGTTAAGTCTGACAAAGCCTGCCCAGCAGCACACGGGTTGTTAGAGGTACTCAGGGTATACTGTTTACCACCAGAACACGTAAGCCTGTATTTATGTAACTTTTCATCATTATCTGTGGGGTAGGGATAATAACACTTTATCACAGCTTTGGAAATGAGGAGCGAGTTGCAGAGCAAGTTTAAGTGACCTGCTCATTTTCAGACAGGAATTAATCCCAGCCCAGTTTCTCATCTACCAGGCCAGTTCTTTCTACCCCTTTCAGCAGATGAGATCTAACGACGTCTAAGACGACACAAATAGTGTTCGTTTGTTTTAGACTCTAAAAAGGTAAAAAGTATATCAGAAATAAATTCCAGTTACTTCAGTCTCAATTATGTTTGCATGCAATAATTCAAAAACTGCTTTTTTGAAAATAAATGGATGCCACCTTTAAAAAGCATTATTTTACCAATTCTGTGTGTTCTTTCAATAGGTTCTGGATAACATTCATGTCAGGTCTTCACTGTGTATTTATTAAAGTTTTAAAATTTTTCATTCTTTCATCTCTCTAATACATTTCATCCAGCAGAACATGTGGAGCCCACACAAGTGAAATACATCTGTATGAAGGTAGGAGCAAGCTTTGTAATTCCAGCTATGCTTCAGAAAAAAATTACTAAAAATATCAAGACAAATCTTTGAATCCAGGCTAGGGGAAGAAAATAAAATTCTTACCTGAGCTGTCTCTAGTCCATTGTCTTTTTGAAAGTTGAACTGATTATGACAGTTCTCCACACATTGCTTTATTCTGTCCGTGTGCTTCAGAAGAAAAGGAGTATCCCCCTGGCAAGCGCCACGTTCATAAAAATGTGGTTTTTCCTCCAAGTCTGAAAGCCCAGGTTTGCACAGATACTGACCACATTCCAACTATAAAACAAGCTCTAACCTCAGTAATTAGCCAGTTCCCTTTCATCTATCTGTGACCGGTTTACTTCTTTAAATCTGGAAAAGTTCAGTTCGCAATCATCCAGTATGGATTACCATACCCAAATAGCGTATTTTCATTTGTTACACTTCAGCGTGCTGGGGTTTTACCAATACAACTGCGCTGCAGGGGAAAAATCAATCCACCTCAAATCCTATTTCCAGCATTTTTCTCAGGCTGCTGGCCAGACCATTGCAAATAATACAAAAAAATAATAAAGCAGCTTACCTCTGTGCCTCTGCTTCAAGGTCATGTTTTTGACAAAGGAAGGTGTTACAATGGTCCTCCAGCAAACTGCAAAGTTGCTAACTACGCAACGGAACGCTGCAGGTTCACACTAAAATACTTCCACTGGTAACTACATTTAGTATTTCATGGAATACACAACTCAGTCTAGTAAAAACTCAGAAATGATGGTGGTTAACTTCTCAGTAAGCTTTTGCTTTTATTTGGAATTTTATGCTACAAAACTTGCAAAACTGAGATAACTTCTTATCACTGAAACAGTTAATAAGCATTTATAATGCAGTATTTCACAAAAAGCTTATCAGGTATCAACATAGACAACGTTCTCAAATTTTATATTAATTATAAATTCAGAGAACTAGACCTGTTAAAGTGCACATTTTACATTCAGCATTAAAATAGATAAGGCACTTTACTTATTAAAAGAGAAAACTGTTATTAACAGCGTTAAACAACTTGACTAAATGTGTAACTGCTGCTCATCTGCATTGTAGATGATTATTTTTTTCCTTCACCAGAACAGCAATCTCTGCAGGGCAGGAACATTGAAAGAAATGATTGATCCCCCCTCCAATATTTACTGAGTAAATAAAAGCAACATCAACACAGGAACAAGCAGGGTTTTTTCTGTTCTGTTAATCATGGATGACGGCACCTCATGTCCCAGCTCAGGTTCTTGGCAAGACAAAAATCCAACTATATTGTGAGCTTTTAGAAGAAACCAAAATCTGTGTTCAGGCTATGTATGTAGGAAAGTAACACTGCATGTCTTCAGACAGCTATCAAGAGGCCCAATTTTAGAAATGTCCTACATATCAAAACTCCTGTATAAATTTCTAGGGAAATTAATGCAGAGAGCAATGAGGCCAAAATAGAAATTGGATTCTGTAGCTTCTGTAAATAATGTTCTGTTTGCTGCATGAAGGGGTAAAGCAATACAAAGGAACAGTTAACTTGGAAGAAAAGCTGCAAGTGTCCTTTGGTTTACTTGTGTATCAAGTGTTACTTCATACACAGGTGAATTTGGAAATTGTATTTTAAAGGCCTCTAAAATAGTTTACAAATACTCATGCAAGTCACCTTGAAGAATACACAGTTGAACATTCAGGACAAATTATCACGGTGTAGATCCAAGTAACTCTTCAACTTCCACACAACTTAGTACTCTAATACATTTTGTTGTGTCAAAATACAAAACCTGTTCTGTTATTCACTTGTATGTTAGAAGAAGCGCTGCACAGGACCAGCATCAGAGAATAATGTGTGCTCAGTAAAAAACTTCACCTCCACTTTCAGCATGCTGTATCCTTTTTAACTTCTGTCTTCAGCACGGTATCAATTTCTTCATAAATAGCTCTAAAAGAAGAGAAACAGGGTGACTCCTACACCACAGTTTCATTTTGACAAAATCCACCAATGAAATCCTGCCCAGGCATGAACTGCCAAGAGTTTGTAGTGTTTGCCAAATGGAGTAGCATCAGCTGCAGGATGTCCAGGTTTCCATGGGAACAAAGAGCCAATCCTGTGGTGTGCCTGAGATTATACACTTAATGAGATACCTCTGGACATTGTCACTTTTGATGAAATAGATTTGGGAACAGGACCGCAAAACGCAAATGGCAAGCATGCCACGTAGCATGCAGTTACTGCACTAGTTAGAAAAATCTCAACAAAGCTTATTTTATTTATCATCTCAGAATTTAATGGTTCCTTGGAAGTAAGTTTTGTGTAGATGGTTCAATTTTTTTGCAATTTACTGGCAGAGACTTCTGCCATCTGTGTAGTTTCATATTAGTTTTCTGACTATTTGGCCCACTGGAGACTCCCAGCATCCGTTCCCTCTAGTAGCTTATATTCAAACTGAGGATTTTCTTGATAGGCAGTAGAACAGCATTCTTAAAAAATCACAATTCCTGCGAAGAAGAATTGCTTTGGTTACCCTGCTCCAGAACTACATGTGTTGAAGCGTCAATCAGCTTCCTCCACCAGGACCCTTACCATGCTTTATTCACCTTTTCATGTCACTGGATAGGATTTTAGTAGATCATTTTTGACACAGTATTACCAGCTTTATAGATGCCATTCAATAAGCACACTATAGGAGCTTATTCTTTAATTGGTTATGCCAGAAATAGTGGAAGAAAATGTACAAAAAGCAGCCACTCTCATTTATGTTAGTGATCCAGTTGATCAGCTAATGCAATCTAAATAGTATGGTCTGTTTTCTCCCTCAAAAGAAAAAGCCATCTCAGAATTCTTCTTGCCTTTGGTACCTAAGAAAACTGGATATTATCTATTTTAAAAGTTACTTACTCAGTGGGAGCCAAGGGATCGAATTCCATGATTTCGTAGTAATGAGGTGATGGTGACTTGTTCTTTGATGCAGCTGAAGAATAAAGACAGGCAGATATAATCCAGATTCAAATGTAAATGAAAAGCACGCAAAGAATATTACTTTTTTGTATCTTCTGAAAGTAGCAGATTATTTCCTATGTATCTAGTTGCTTTAAATGCTAAAATGGACAAACATGTCTAAGAGAAGCCATGAGCCTATGAGATTTTGTCAATGTTTGTTACTACTCCTAGTCTTTTTAACAGTCATCATGTAAAACCCTTACGTTCTAACAAGAAAAATATATCTCCATTAAAGTCAGGTGGTCTGCAGTATTTATTACCTGCTGGTGATGGTCCATTTAATGATGTGGTGTGTCCAGTCCGCAGATTTACTGGATTCAGAGGCACTGGGCTTAAAAGAGTCGCCAACTAAGGACATGAAACAAAACAGTGCGTGAACAGACTGTTCTACCAGAACTGGTTTGACTTAACTTATGTAACTGCTGACTTATCTTTAGACTCTCAGACTATAGCAGGTAAATTCTAAGGTCAACAGTTACCAATCTAATTAATCTCCATTCTTCGCACTAAGTTCAAACATCTTTTAGTGTTATCTATAGCACATTTGTACAATTTACTTCTGTACAATTTGTTATGCTATGCAGACTCAAAGACCACAGTATTTACAATATAGATATCTGCTTTTACTTGCCGTTTAAAATAGGGTATATGCATGTGTGTTTGGGGGCTGCTTCTCATCTTTTCTGTTTCATACTGCCTACCACAGAACAGCATTGAAATTCATAACATTACCTCAAAGCCCCTTCATATTCTTTGCATTCCTTCTGTTACGGGTGTTTTGCCTGCAGCATATGCTATTTGTCCTACACTGTACTCGGTGTTGAAGTGTTTGGGTTTTTTGGTGGGCTGTTTGGTGTTTGTGGGGGCTCTCAGGGAAGATCTCAGCTTGTTTCACACAGCAAAAGATTAAAGACAAATAATAAAGTAACTGCTTGCTGCAAACTCCCCTGAGATTGTGCTGGACCCACAGTCTATATGCTTTCTTATTAGCATCTATGGTATCAAAAGAGGAAAGTTGGCCTGGCCACCGAGTACAGAGTGTTCCCCAATGCGTGGAGAAGGGCCACAGAATAGATCTTTGTATCCCATTTGGACAGTAGTCGGGGTAAATCCAAACGGTTCTCATTTTGACAGTTGCCAGCAAAGAATGATTATTGTGAACACGAGTGTTACTCACATTGCTATATGAGTGTCCAGCTGGGTTGCTTACACTATTGTTTTGTGCTTCAGCTGCAAATCTAGAAGAGAGTAATACAATGAAAGTAACTGGAACTATCGAAAGTGTATGTTCTGATTGTTACATTATTTTTTTGTTGGTCTGTCTTTACCTTATGTCACAATTGAGAGCAGCATGGGCAGGTGGGACAGTGTCCCATTCACATAAAAGGTAGGGAACTACAAGGACACCTCTCTTATCTTAAACTCCTCTTATTGATCTGTACAATTCATCTGTTTCTCAATTTCATTGCAGCACTGGCAACACTCAAACAGAAAGTCATATATATCTCAAGTATGTTTTGACTGTTGAGATACATAAATGTCTATAACTAAACAGTGCTGCAGGAGCAGTGCATCTTTAAGCACGTTAAGCAATGTCTAGCGTACAGGTAGTTTTCAGTTGTTTTACTGGACTAACGTAAAAAAAAGTAGTAAATCTGTGTTCTCAGGGTTTTCTATAAACTTATTAGATGAATTACAGAGTACTAATACCTCTGAAGTTCTGTTATCTGTTACCATTTCTTGATAAGAGGTTACTCACAGGAATTGCTGACCGTTTGGAGTAGCTGCTAAATTGAGCTGTGGATAAATTGATGGATGATGCCTGGTTTTATCTGCAGATATGCAATCTGAAATTCAAAGTGATAATGATCATTTGAACATTTTTAAGCAAATCTTAATTACTTGTACTATGAACATTAAAGGGTAAAGGTTTGTTTGGGAGGCATACAAAGAATCTGAAACAAATTGCTGTTTATCACATGAAAGGCATAATTTAAATAAGTCTGAGAAGGTTTTAGATGCAATGTATTTATCTCCTTAAAACATTAAAACAACATCAGTAGTTCTATACATGGTAGACACCACCCCTTCCCTATTTTTAAAAAATTAAAATGGAATTATAGGCATTTATTCCTGGGTGGACATTCACACCTTTAACTTCTGTCTACAGACTCCTCTGGAAGGAGCTTCTGCAAACAGTATTTCAGGATACCAAAAGTTAGGAGCTTTACTCACTCCTCTGACAATGAAAGAGGTCCAAAGTTAGAGGAGATAAGTACCTCTCTCAAGCTGAACTGTTTCTAAGACAAAGTGCATCCTGAAAAAAACTTGGGACATCAAGAGGGCATCAGGAAGGCGTATCTGTGTTTCTTTCTTCCAAGCGTACAGAACTGTTTTACAGACTTCATTGTAACAGAAAAACAGAGCATGTTCTATTGTTTGAGTTTACGTCATGGGGGAAAAAGGTTATTGCTTCCACTCTAGAGAAAATACAAGCAACCTTATACCAGCTTACATTTTTTTGCTACGTACACACATCAATTCTCCTTTTAAGGAGATTTAAGGAACATCGTTAAAGTTAAGGAGTATCTTCGTTTTGTTTCTTACAAGAAATTTCTTGATTCCTCCACTACGCTCTCATTGGTTTGCTTTAAGAACCCAGACTGCAAGGGAAATGTGTGTTCCATCACTTACTAAGGCCTGAAGGAGACACTGCAGAGTCTGTTGACACAGGAGATGGAGAATCTATGGAGAGGTCAAGTAGATCACTTGAGGGAGCAGATGGCTGTTTCCTGTACAGCTTAACATTTGAAAGGGAATACAGTTGGTTTGGATTTTTTGATGTGTCTTTTTTTTTTTTTGTAGGAATTTATATAGTTTTAAACAAATTGCTATTATCACAAATATAAACTTTTAAAAGCATAATATTAGAAATTAGCAAGTATGAAAGAAGACCAGGATATATTTTTTTGGTGTCAAAGATAACTACTGAAACAAAAAAATCCTTTCCAGAAAAGACCAGTTTCAGCAAGGTTGCTATTTCAGAAAATTAAAGAAAAAAATTCCAAAGTAAGAAATAGAACAGACTTGATTCAAAAAGCAATCGTGAATTTGTTTAGATACAAGTTTGATATAATCTTCTGATGGATTATTTTACAATATTTTCATGTTACTTCTTTGCGTTATTGAGATTTGATACACGCTTAGGAGATTGATTTTTTCAGTCTTGTTTTGGATAGGAAAAGTTCAAAATCACAACGGTGTTTCCCAGGACACAGAAAAGGGTTCCCTTAGCTTCTCCTGTGAATGAGTTAGAATTAAAAATGCAGCCAACCAAAGATTTTAATACAACCACATGATTGAATCATATGGGTTTGGTCACACCAGATTAAAAAAAAAAAAAAAAAAGCAATTTATTTTAAACTTGAAGAGTCCTGAATAATACAAAAATGCACAGACTGCATTATTTGAACTATTAACTAATCCAACAGTGCATCCATCAAGCAAAACCATCCACCTACATAACCAGAATGTAGTAATAGTGGCTTTTCAAGGAAAACAAGATCATCTTCTACGTTTTTTTAAATAATTGTCAGCTGTATTTCAGCAGTCACAATGCAGTCATTTCCATATTGAGTCCTAGATGACTCCACAATTATGGTTTAGTAGAAGCTGAAACATGTGCAAAACTAGTCTGAGCAATATAATTAACAACCATAATTATCAATCAATAAAGGATAGTCATTAAAGATTTGCTACAAGCCATTATTCACAATTCAGAAAAAGCTTTGTCTCAGAAAAAAACATCAGTAATAGTGAATTCCGATACTGTAATTGTATTTCAGTCTATAAATGCTTAAGAGAGAACAAATGAAAAGAAACATTATGGTTCCCTATTTTGTATATGGCAGATAATAGGGCTTAGTTGTAGAGGTAGTAAACTGGCATTTGAATAGATATCTCTCTCTCTCACATTTTTCCTGACCAAGCTTCTATCTTTGATTTGACATAATTTGTTACTTTAGTTACATGAATTTGCATGAAGTTCTGCAAGTGAGACTTTAGAAAAATCAATAAGAGCAGTATCAGTTTGCTGTCTCCTGTACCTCTCAACTAGAGAATAAAATTCTGCATACGTTAAAAGTGTATTTTTCACAATGACAGAAAAAAGGAATGTTTACAGTCCTGTAGTTCATGAGTTCATCTATAATTACTCACCTCTGTGCGCTCACGTTGTATTCTTTGATTCTCCAAAAAACGAACTCTATTTCGAGAGAACCTGTTGAAGTTGCAGAGTTAAGTGTTCATTCTTACATTTCTGAGATGTCACTCATAAGAAAATGAAACCAGCTATAATCAAAGCTTGGTTATCAAAGGATTCCAGAGGTGCCAAACAAGTACTAGAGCTGCTTTTCTCTGGGGACTCGCGTCTGCACTAGCAATTTGACTCACTCCTCTGCAGGGCCATTGTCCTCTCATCACCTACGAACACCAGTTAGTTTGTTCTTGGGCTCACTTTTGGCTACAGCCATCTGTTTCTTCCAACACAAAACCGAGGCAAAACCAAATTTGCCTCTGTTCATGCAAGATCAGTAACTGTGAACTGTGCCAAGTCTGGCTCCTTCTCATCAGGACAGTCTTCCAACTGAGTCCCAGGAAGCCTTCTATCTTCAGAGGTCCCCACATTACCTCATGCCATCTCAGGACAAACCACACCAGTTCTGGTACCCAACATTCTCATTAATTCAGGCATTTGAAATAATTTTTTTAAAAAAGAAAACCAAAAAATCCTCCTGCATAAATATTTATGTACTAGGAGTCATAACAGTGCCACACTGAGTCCAGAGCAGGCCCAGTCAAGTGACATCTGGCATCCATGAGGTCAATCCATTCCAGAAGTAAGAGCCCCGAGTGGGATGGGCATGAGACTGTCTATACAGCTGCATTTGCTGTTCTGGGCTACCGTACCGGTGAAACTCACAAAGATAGTATATGTGCAGGGAGGAACAGGAGAAAAAAAACAAACACCTTTCCAAATGCAGAACATAAAAATATTTATCTGAAATACAGGAAGAACCGAGAAGTTGCTAGAGCCACTAGAGGGAGTCATTGCTACATACACGAGGCTGGTTTATTGCACAGTAGTGATTGCTCCTGATTTAATTTAGGCTCTACATTAACAATCAGAAACAGCAATTGCAGCATGACTTGTCTTCAAACAATACACATAGTCTGAAACAGATGCAGCTAGTTAAAAATCAGTTTGCCCTTTACACATCTCATTGTTCAGAGGGAGTTCCAAAGAACAAATCTTCTGCAGTGAACATTAACCAAATACATTTCAACGCTTATCATATCTAAAGTGCAATGTACCTGCACCCAGGGAGCCTCATTACATATAAACCATAACATTACAGTAATAAAACACAGTAGTTTTCTGTCCAGTTTCACAATGGCCAATTAATTGCTCCTTAAATCACCAGGTGAGTCTTTCACAAGGAATGGGTTGAATGATACCCACAAGCTACTATTGATAGTTAAGAGGTTCTTGGCCTTGCCAGTATTCATCAGCCGTAACAAAAACCTAAGCCCACATCTGACTTCACTGGATTTAGAGAAGCTGAACAGATTTCTAGTTTTGCTTTACTAAAATGAAAAATTTCCTAAAGCAAGAAGTGAGCACAAAATTCTTTCAAGGCAGTTACTGTAAATTATGCCAACACTGCTGTAGACATAAGATTTAAGGATCAATGAAAACTAAATGTTGTCAAGATTAGACCCAAAGTTTGTGCCGTGACACTTCGAATTAGCGATATTTTTCAGTGCAGAATTCAGAAAAGGTTTAAAAAGAAAAGATGGCCACGATTAACTATCGCACTTGATGTATAATGATTTTTATAACATTTCTTAGCCACGGAGAAGATAGAATCTACTTAACATGGAAGACTAGTTCCTATTAAACCATAATACTCTTTGTAAGATATTCGCTGTGATATTTTGAGGGATAATACTGGAATTTTGAGTTTAAAATTAATTTCAGTTTAGCTAGCATCTAGTCGTGCTGCCAATGACACAGTAGACGCATCCACAGAATGTCAACACAAGCACTGCGGTGCTTCCATGTGTGAAAGAAAGAACCATTTGGTGCTGTAAGACAAGTAGAACAGCGCGTTTCAATCCAGTTGAGAAAAGCAAGCGACTCTCTTATGCATGCAATGAGGCAGAATGCTATTCCAAGGCCAATTTCTGCAGTAAAGCTGTCAAAATTGCTCAGAAAAGAGAACAAGTATTCTTTTCCGGAGGCATATACACTTAACGTAGATAAGGACCATCACCACTACCGAAGGGTTTGTAGCAGACTGATGACAAATTCACTGTGCACTACCAAAAAGGAATGCCAAATTCCAAAATAATTTTTGTGTGCTTCTGTCTGATTTCCTGCCTATGCTGTTAACTTGTTTTACCCAATTCTAATGGTCCTATAACTACCTCTATAAACCACTTCTGAAGTGATTAGGAGAAGGCAAATACAATATTTTCCCTTTTTTGCAATCATGTTTCCTTTCTGCATTTAAGGATAAAATCTGTCTCCTTGTGGAGGATCAACATTAGAGGTAGGGACCATCTGTGTCCATTAAGTGCCCTCAGTTAGGATACCAGACATGAGAAGGTAAGAGGCCCTGTACCTACCTTTCATGTCCCAGCAGGACATTATTCAGATCTTCATTTACTTGTATTAACTCAACCATCACGTCTTCATTCTCCACTGTCACCAACAACTCCATGATCCTCTCCTGCATCATCCGACAGGTCTTATACAGTTTCTGCCCAAGGCAGGGGAAGAAAAAAAAAGCATAAATCATAACTGTGGTCTCCCAGGTTGTCAGTTCGGAAGAACGATAAGACACTTGAGCACTGCAGACTCACAGGTAACATTACTTAATTTACACAAATCACACACATACCAAACATTGCAAACAGCGTAATTTTCATGTCTTTGATCTCTGCAAGGCAGGTTGACGACTACTATCATCACAGCCCTACCTCTTGACCCAGCTTTATTTCTAAACGTGTATCTGTCTCTAAAGTCAAAATTACAAATTGCAAAATAACGAAGACCCCTCTGGGTGATGCAGAGCAAATTTGATTTGATCCTGTTTGAAGCCGATTAAGCTCAGCAGGATACTTCACATGGATGTAATGGAAGTGATCCTGTTCAACATCTGCTTGAAGGAAAAACAATAATAGTCTAAAGGGCAGAAGTGCTCTGTGACACAAGCCTCCAGCTCTAACTATTTCTCTAAGTGGGGAAGTCTGGATGCACTTAATCTATGCACTTTTTGAGGCAGTGACACAAACCCAGCAGAATCAGCTTGTACGAGAATTATGAGAGTTTATTGAACAGATTTTTTGCATTATTGCCAGTTGAAATGGAAGACAGTTTATTTATATTCCTCTCCACTTCAGATTTTGCATGTTCAAAGAAACAAATTCTTTAGCAACAGGAACTTCAACTCAGCCAACATTTTATTCCCCCCCACAGTGCATTTGCAAACGCTGGCAGGCTCT
Organism: Tringa tobata; assembly: GCA_033628505.1. NCBI lineage: Eukaryota > Metazoa > Chordata > Aves > Charadriiformes > Scolopacidae > Tringa > Tringa tobata. The sequence goes on from JAHREE010000295.1 coordinate 1,003,989, forward strand.
GCTTAAGGGAAAAAAAAATAGGAGGGGAAAAATTACTCTATTTGCACATTGCTATTCAGAAATTGCTCTGGTATTATTTTCAAAGTGATCAGATTTTTCATCAAAAAGCATGTATTTCACGTAAATAAATGATTCTATTTATGTAAAAAGAATTTTTGCACCCCTTTGCCAAATCTGCATAATGATTACAGAGTACTGTACCTTCCAGTACTCTATCTTCATAGCCCAGGATAAAACACACAAAAACGTATTCAGTTTAGTGTCTGTAATTAAATTTAAAACCTCTCCAACTCCACACTTTACTACCTGATCCGCATTTAAAAAAATATACGCGTATTTCTTATTACTCCATTATACAGGCAGACTAGCTCCTTTGTAAAGATCAATATTCAATAGAGAATGAAATGGAGACATTTCAAGCATGGATTTGCTAGGCTTTGCTCCTATCCACAGTGATATATACACTTTTATGTTTTGAAAGAGTTTTACAGTGATGGGCAACCAGCTGGTGTAACAATCACCAGTGAATCCAACAAATTTGTGCTAATTCTTACCAGCTGATGGTCTGGAGCCAAATTCTTGCACGTCCATCAAATGTATCTATTCATTTTCCAGAACAAAAGTTTGTTCCTCTTCTTGGCTGATACTGAGCTTCAGCTATTTTTTAACTTCTGTTACTGCTCAGCACAACATTTCAAGTGAGATCTGCTATCTCAAGCCTTGCCCAAACAGGGTGGAGAAAGGGAGCAGCCTAGCCACTAATGAAGCTACAGAACTGAAAATATGTTGCACTGATAAAGTTTACCCTGCTACAGTTTTTACTGAGAGACTTCAGTTAATCAGAAGGACTGAAATTAATGTCTCCAACTCAAAGCCTAACCAAGCAGCTCTTTTAGTAAAGGACTGTTCTTTGACAACAAAAGCCTAATCCAAGCAATCCAAGTAGAGCTACAAACAAAAGGGAACATTAAACATGGTTAAAGGAACAGGCTAGCCATGCTTAATGCTTCAGCACACAGGGAAAAGAAGAGACAGAACAACAGTGAAATTAACATCGAAGGAATGAGTTTTTAGTCACTCCCCCACAAATGAGATCTCCACGCCCTGTCCTCAAACTTTTGCCAACAATTTTATTACTGGGAGTGTCAATAAGAATCCACTGGTTTACTGTGGGCAATCTTATCTGTGCACTTACATGTGGAAGGACTATAGTAGGAGACAGGAAATTAAAGACATACTTTTCCTGTTTCACAACCAGAAACACTTATCTTGTCATGGACTGGACAGAGCTGCCCGAGTATATTAAACCACTGTATTCTCCAACCTGGGGTATCTTTCACTGGTTGGTTAGATCATCAAGACCAGTTTGCACCTTGACCATCTCCCTGGTGACAGTATCACTACAGAAGTCAAGTATTGTACATACAACAGCTATAGTTTAGCTGGAACAACCTGTACTCAATCCTTTAGTGCAAGCAAAGCAAACCCTCTGCTATCTCTTGCAACAACTATTTGCCCATGTTTAAACCCTACTCTGCTCAGATCCTTGCTTCACAGGCCCTCCCTCCTTGGACTTGTAGCTCCACAAATCTCTGTAAAAGAGACAGTATTGGGGATGTGAGGAACTTCCAGGGCAGCAAAAACCACTGATAGATTGCGCCTGTCTCCTATCTGCTTCCCCCAGACCAGCAGCGTTGCCTGTCATTAAAGATGAGAGACAGTGGCAAACTGCTGCTGTCTCTCCATATCTCACCTCCAGTTGCAAACCAACCCATAAATGGACACAGCTGAACAGGACAACCTTGAAGGCAAACCAAGAGCACCCACTAAGGGTCCCTTGCAAAGGAAGAATTCTCCACTGGGCAAGAGAAGCACACTGAAGGCTTGCAAACATTACATCACTTCTCCAACACATTCAATGCTGACAAATTAGCAAAAATGCTTCCTCATAATAGAAGTTCAGAGGTAAGTTTAGAAACAGGAGGATGTGACAGAAGCTTTTTAAATTCTTGCAGACAGTATGAAACACAAAAATGTCCAATGACAGGTTACTATTGAGACGCTAAAGTAATACTGCATTTTTAATTTCTAAAATAGAAAATACAGCACAAGCAAGTAGAAGAAATGACATCACAGAAAGAAGGACAACTACACGTTCACTATCAAATCTGAACTGGACTATTGCAATACATTTCCTTCAGGCTACACTTTAAGAGCACGTGGACTCATCTACAGCACAGCAGGCTCCCAATGTTTGAGGTCATGCACATAAACCCAATGTTTCATATTCTTCACTGGCCTTCAGTCTGCCTTTAAGGTACTGGTAATAATAAAGAGAGCACTGAAAACTCCAGGATGGATATGAGAGACAGACTGTGTCATCATCTATTTTCCCACAAGGCAACTGCGTTCAACTGGAATGTTCTCGGGGCTGTTTGACAAAACATGCTTAACAGAGAACGCTCCATTATGAAATTCCTTTGCCCTTGGAATTCCCTAGAGCTTAAATTTGCATTGCAAGCTGTATTGTCCTTTCCTGACTATCTAGATGTCAGGGCAAGGTGAAGAAGACAAGAGAAAGCTGAGCAAAACCAAAGATTGAAACCTGTTCTTGGATTCCATGTGGCAACACGAATCCAGGCATTAAAAGAAAGGATTTAACATATTTTAAAATCAACTCTGACCAAATCAAACCAATAGTCCCTACCAATGAATTATGACATACCTGTAAAAGATTCATATCATCTGGATTTTCAGACCCAGGAACATTTTCTTTTAATATTGATGACATGACTCTCACATTCATTTTTGCCATATCCAGTTCACTGTACAGTTTCCCAATCTGTTGAGTTCAACATGAAAAAATATTGTGTAGGTGAAGAGAGTCAGCCAAACAATTCTTACCCCTAATGTGCAGTTTCTTCCCTATTATGTATAATATGGGCCTAATTAGTATTATTTTACTCTGGTGACATGCCATGAAAATGAATGGAATTAGCTCAGCTTTTATATGTGCAATCAAACTAAGATCCAAGTCTGATAGTACTACTTGTTTTTCTTACAGTTAATCCCTCTCACTAATGTTACTGTTACTTTGCTTAGTTACCTACAGGCCAAGCAGGAATGGAAGTGAACTGTCCTTTCCTTTCTGCTTTTCAGAATAATCTCTTCACAGAAGTCTTATGCAAAAGTAAGCTTGGCGTTCTCACTTATTCCTGAAGTTAACTTTTATCAATTTGCATAACAACATCGTAAGAGATTATTAGATATTCTCATGCTTGAGTAAATGATTCCACTTTCTGGCTGGGGTCCAGTCTGGCACTGGCATTTATTGAACTTGCTTCTGCCTGCTTTGCTTTGGCACACCAACATATAAGAAAATCCTCAGGAGAACGAACCTAAAACCAGGAATATAGAACTATGCCACTTAAACTGATGCTCCCTTCCAGTGGTCTATGCACCCAGGTTGTCAAAATCACATGCTAACAGTACATTTCAAGCGAACTCCCTTGGAACCTGTAATACTGCACCTGCTCAGGAGTCAGCAGTAACGTTGGGCCTGTGGGAAGAGGCAGTAAAGAACGCTTTGCAGGAGTAGCAGAAGATGGTGACGACTTGGTAGAAGGCTGAGATGAAGCCTACGGAAAGACAAAAGAGCAGAGCTTGGGCTACAAAACATCTTTATCAGACTAAACAACTGGGCATCAGCTTTCTCATAACCAATGCTCCCAGGAAATTTGTTGAGCAAGGTCTATTTACAAGAATAAATCTAATGGGTATTTTGTAATGAAATGAGTTTGGAATTCAGATATCTTTTAAATGGATTTGCAAGTAAATTCCATCACAGGATAAATTGGGAATGGCTAAGAACAGGGTAGCTCCTTGAGCTCTCAAGCCACCTAACAGCCAAGAGTCCTTCCCAAACTGCCACTGCAGTTTTACAATGAAGGACAGTTCAGAATGCGATCACAATTGGAAGCAGTGATGGGGCTAAGTTTGGGGCTCTGCAGAAGATGAACTACAAAAGCCTTCTGGATTGAAAAGCTAGAACATTTTGTCTGAAGAAAGCTTCACTTGCATTTGAACTGACTGCTATTAAAAAAAATAAAGCCAAATCCAAAACCCAACCTACACAAGACACACGCTTCAAGTCCTTCACCTCCCAGAGACTGAGCTAAAGATTGTGTTCAGGTCTCCTGTTGCTGAGATAAACAGAAGGTTTGCCACTGATTTTAACTGGCAGATACACACGGTAGACAGAATTGTCTCTACTGTACCTGGTGTATAAAAAAAACCCAAATTTTTTCTTGAGAGCATTCTCCATACAGCTTGTTCAAACAACCTTTAAATACATAAGATTTTGTGCACTCCACCATTCAATCATCAAATCAAACTCAGGATAAATCTGCCTGCACTGATTACAGGCGCCTAATTCTGTAATTGCAAGGTTCCACCCAGTGGTGGATGGCTTTCACACTTCCCAAAACTCTCAGGAAAACTCTTCTAATAGGAAAAAAATATTCTGGAAAGAACAGCCTTATTTTCAGCTGATGTCCAATGCTCAAGCCATACTTATACTCAATGTCCTAGATTCTACACAATGATACCTATGACATATGGTTAAATAACATTTATTGCATACAGGCTGTGCAAACAGCTGGAGACATATATAGACAATAATATTTTCTTCTAGATTCCCACCTCTCTTGGGTTAAAGACAGATAATACTCATATTCTGAACAGTATCTGTTTTCATTAAAATCTTACTGATTTTAGATGAGGCTTTCAGAAGTTGACAACTTTGGAGCACTGAACCGTCATTAATTTTTGAGGTAAACAGCATGCCGAAACCCTTTACACACTTTGAAAGTTTCAAGAGAGAGATGCTTCCTTTTTGAGAAAATATCCACTAATCTGTTGTTTGAAATAAAATAAACTATTACATAGGCCAGGTTTCTTTGTTATCTTGGCTGTTATAACTGAAACCAATCCCTACTCACATGCTTAAGTAGGTTGGTCATATTCTGCCCTGGAGCATTTAAATTAGAAAAAAACCAAAACAAAACAAACACACCTTCTTTGTCTACAGAGCTCATATATTAACACATCCCATTTCTGATTTACAATGGTTAATGAAGTATCCTTGTGTATCCCCACCTTAGGTCCCCCTCTGCTGGAGTCAGAAGATGGAAACTCCACTCCTTTCTTCAGCAATTCCAGATAAACTTCTTTTACTTCGCTCACATCCACCATTCCTTGGAAACCTCGGGCCCACGTCTAGTTTTGAAATAACAGGAACAGTATCAGTCACATAAATGGACAGTCAGTGGATTAGACAAGTGCTTCTAAAACACGTGGTCCTAAAGGCAAGTTATTCCCTCCATCCACTCCAGCTAACTCCATTCAAAGCAGCAGGAACCGCGAAAGCTCCAAAGTTACCTCTTATCCTGCTTCTTAAGTGTGACCATAGAGGGAGCACATACACAGACTGTATGAATATAAAAGGTGGAGGCTGACAGTTTTCTAGCTCCCTCCCTTTGTCTTCTGGTCTGTGCTATTCCTGCATGAAGCAGGAGCAGCAAGAATAAAGCCTGCTTTAGAAAGAGATTCCCATGAGTATGTTACAGAAATGGGCTGCATCATTAAATGTTTACCATATAGCAGAGACACAAACACGTACTGTTTGCTCTGGACTTACCATGATAAAGGTCAAGATTCTCTCCTGCATGTCAATCGGCAGATTGTATCTTGGATTCAACAGTTTCACCAGCTTGTCTTTACAGAAATCCTTCTTCACAACTAGAGACTGGAATCTTGGGCCACAGTTCTCTATACACATGTCAAGCAGCTGCACACACAAAAAAGCTTCTGTTACTCAGATACTAAGGAAAAAAGCCCAACTTGACTGCTTTTGTTTCCTTTAGTTAAATTTGTTCCAAGGTGTTATGGGGAAGAGCACGAAAGGGTATGAACAGATTAGTGGAAGCAACCTCACCAGAATGTCTGATGAGGTTGCTACAGGGAAACAGCAGCTCACTATGCGCACTGTTATACGAATGCAATACAAAATGAGATATACTGGCCAGAGTTATACTATTTTTAAGAGAGAAGTACGGTCACACGTGCTTCCATGTCATAGCAGTTACTGAACATACTGTACCTTAACAGCATGAAAGCTGTCCCTAGCTTAAAAAACAACTTGTACAGATTCAGTAATAGAATTAATTCACTGCTTAGCACAGAGATACCTAGTCTGGCAGATTCTGAAGAGCTCTACAAGACAGCAAATATAAGATTACTAAATGCCTCCCTTGTAATCTGCCCTGTAAGCAAGAGAGTAATGAAAAAATGGAAAAGAACAAATTTAACAACTTGGACTACAATTTCTCCACACGTTTTAAAGGTCATATTGATTTGAAACAGAATAGCTGAATTGTTCCAATTATCAGATTCACCTTCACGAAAAAAGTCTACTTCCAAAACTCTGCTTGGAATGCTCAGAGTAGGATCCCTGCAAGCAACACATCTGCCCTATCAAATATAGCAGTATGTGATAATGACATAATACTCCTCCCTTGTACACCTGGAGCTGGCTGATTACAAGCCCCATTTTAGAGAAGAGATATCAAAAGCTGTCACTGCGTCCCAGTCACCTGAAATCAGGCCAACAGAAGTCTTGATAGGAAACTGGGGTCAGTCAAATCAGGTGCAGAATCAGGAACAGAACTCATCCTGCCTGGCTCAAATCAGGAGATCAACCACAGGACTATGATGCCCCATGTAGAGAAAAACAGTTACCCTTGTGCTTTTTGCTATTCTACAGTATCTTCACTTTCCCTCTCAATTTAAGAGGGAAGATGGAAAGGTGAAAGCAAAGAGTAGAAAGTAACAAAAGTCTGCAAAATGTCATGGGTTTTGAGACAAAACTTCCCCTGAATCATGCAACAGACAGGATATATCCTCAAAAGGATACACGGATTTTAAAGGACACTATTGTAATCTTGATAAAAGTAGGTTAAATATACTTTCCTATTCAGAGCAAACTATATTTGACTAAGTTGAAATAATTTTAGTAACTCATCTTCTAGCCTCAGGACTTAAGGATTTTTTTTCTCAGTGTGATCAGGAACTTATGGGAGAAGAGGTTTAAAACCAGAAGAAAATATATTGCTGAAATGAAAACAGGGTAGAACAAAGAGACACTGGCAGACTGCTGTGCAAAAAAACTAACTGAGAGATAATTACAAAAAAAATCTTGGCTCAAATCATTATTTTTCATTTGAAAGACTACATGAAACATATGCTAATAAACCAAATCATTTGCCTGTGCAGCACTTCAAAGATGGTCTGTGTAAAAAATTTTCAACGCAGTGCATGGGAAATTCGGCATGCTACTCCCTATTATTAATTCTCTATTTAAGGGACTGTGCATTTATGCTCTGAACGAAAGTACTGAACTAATGGCTTAGATCCTCCACTCAATTATGGCAGCACACCCCACTCACTTAGAGTGAAACTAAGCTGGTGTAAGAAAAAGAAGAATTTGACTCAATTATTTTTAACCAGGCCATTCGTGAACAAGCCACTTCCATGGTAATAATAACCATATTAAAACTCTAATGAAAGGTATTTATCGTTTCAAATACGACTTCACCTTCCCAAGCAGTTCCATTGGAATGAATAGATCCAAGGCAGCCAAGTCAACCACTGTTCCACACAGCACAATTGAATCTCAATAGAAACTTGTTTTAATAACAGAACGGGCAAATTAACTTCAACCAAACCATTAAACTTCCTCTAAATGACAGGCAGCACCTGAGGACTGTTGGAATTGACAGAGCTGCTATGTGCCAGGCTAGCTGATACCAGACATCCAGTGGAGAAGAGATCTGCACCAAGCAAAAAGGGGGGCAAATTGCTCAAAGCCCTCTGGTTCACATGACAGCAACACACAACTACAATGATAACAGGCATCTGAACAGAGGCAAACTGTAAGGCAGAAACAGAACAGAGAGAAGCTGAGGGGGATAAGAAAGTCGGCTACATTCCTTATCAATAGCAACCTCACTCAGAATTCAGTAAGACTATCTACTCATCTAAAGCAGCCAGGTATGGTCCATCAAGCTGTAAAGAATGGATGCAGTTTGTGATGGATACTTCTCAGACCTAAGGTGAACACAGATAACACAGATAAACAGTTTGCTTCTTTGTCTTTCTGACTGAAAGGGAACAAGTCATTAATCTATCTCCAGGATTACACTCGACCAAACATATACCAATGTCTACCCAGTAGAGTTTTTGAATAGCAAGATACTATTTCCAAGTGCCAGCATTTTAAAGAAACTTGTATGAGCAGCTTTTTCAGCTGCCATTCATCAATTACAGCGTGGTGGCTATGTAGATTTTACCAAGATTCTGCATTTCAAAAATACTACTTTTTCAGAAGTCTTGAATTTTTCTTCTGCTCCCACTCAATGCTCCTCCCCTTTTCCTCTTTGCCCTTATATATCATAAAGTGTAATAAAGTTCACTGGGACTTTTTTTGATTGAGGAGCTGGAGGGCTCCCTCATGTTTTTGTTTTTAAGATCCTCTGCTTTGTGAAATGTTAACTTAACAAAGGAAGATCTGATGGTCATATTTGCCATGCTAAATTATTTTATTTTTTTTACATCTGAAAACTTACACAATATTAAAAAGAGAAAAAATCTTAAGGCAAAAAAAACCCCAAACTCCAAAATTTAAACCTAGCCAACGACTTCCTTTAAAATATTTTCCTACAATGTAATGCAAAAATAAAACATTAATTCCATCTTAAATTTCTGTTCTGTGTGTAAGAGTGTGTGCATGTGGACACAGGTACAGAGTGACACATTCAATGAACTACTTCTCCATGTGCTGTTCAGTTCCCAAGACCTTACAGTCATCAGAAGGGGGGAACTGCAGTAAGTGCTTTAGAAAATGAAGGGAGATCTATGGAGACAACTGAACAGGCACCTCAGTGTTCACTACGTAAACAGAGTTTAGCATCCAAAGTTTATTAGTAATAAGAAGGCAATTAACACATACGCTGTTGGATTCCTGCCTAAAAGTTCTAATCCTCCTCAGTCTGATTGCAAAATCACCACCACCAAGGCTCATCTCTTGGTTTTATCGAAGATTGTACATTAAACAACTTCATGGTCAGACATGCATCCACCTTGATCCACGTGACTTCACAAGCACCAGAGTGCATGAAGTCAAGCCACAGCCAACACATTATACAGCTGGCACTCACCCTTCTTCCTACGAGTAAATAAATACGCATCTACGAGCCAGAAGGAAGACACTGTTGAGACTTAATGAGTCTCGATGACAGAATCAGGGCCAACATGCAGTTGTGCTACTTCAGATAAAGACTTTCACATTTCACTCTCTGTGCGTTCTCTGGGAATAAACCCCTTAAGTAGTTTATTAGAAAGATTAAATTCTAGAATTTCAAGGTTGAGTAAATAAAAGTAGATAAAAGCACATTTCAAAAGAAAAGAGATTTGTAAATATGTTGCCTCCTTAGTTGTTCCTAATGTAGGTAGGAGAGGCAATTTGATGTAGAGTCTCAAAAGCTGGAGGACCACAGTTACTGTAGGAAACACAGTAAGTAAACTTAGAGTTCATCAGAAACAAGTCCTTACTTTTGCAGAAATTTGGGAAAAAAAAAAAATTTAAGAGATATGAGTTGCATGGTGGGGGGTGGGGTTGTGTTTTAGGAATTGAAAATTATTTCTGTTTTTCATTTGCAATGATTTGCTCTTCCAGTACAAGCATTCCAAAATGGGAAACAAGAACAATTCCATCAAGGCGATCAAGAACCCAAACCAGAAGACATAGCATATAGAAAGGCTGACTTGGGAAAAAAGGACTTAAAAGTCATACATGGTCAGCAGTGAGATCATCAAAGGAAAGGTTCCACACACCCTAAATTGATGGTAGTACTGGTAGAAAACCAGAAAAAGGAAAGGAGCCAGGGGCAGAGGAGAGGCAAGGATGGAAGATTTTACATAAAGACAGAAGCTGTAAGAGAAGGAGTTAGAGGAAAGGCTGGCACTTACTAAAACAAAACAAAACAAAGCATTAAGGAACTCAGGGAGAAAAAACCTGCAGTCAGAAAGCAGAAGCTGGGCCAAAAGGATGTGATTGCCTGGCAGGCAGGGTTACATGCATACGTGTGGGTAGGTGAGAACAGACATGGAGAAAGAGGCCTGTCACAGTAAAAAAACTGTAAGAAAGTATTGAACTACAAGTATAACTGAAACCTGGTACAAGCTCCATCTATGAGCAAATACAATGAGCTTCCAGGTCAGCATGATAAAGTTATTCCATGGATACACCTGAAACAAGATCCTTCTCCCACTTTCATGTTCTTAAGAGCTAAGCTGTAATGTCACCTTGGGTATACCTGCAGAGTAAATATCCAAAGAAAGGCTCCTAAATCTAAGCGCTGGGTTATCACAACTCTAGTTGACTGTGTCAGATACTCAGAAGAGGACCTAGGTGCACAAAGACTGCAGGAGAAAGAAAGCAGATCTGATACAGGGATTGCAATTACAGTGGAAACCGAGTGTTTCTGTTATGCAAACACATACAACACACAAAAAGGTGAGTCATGAGACAGTGGAGGAGGAAGCCAGGAAAGAAGTGCGGAAATGGAATGAGCTGAAGGTATACATTGGTATGTTTAACATATCTATCTGCACCTCTAACTTGTCAGGAGACACTTGGGCAATTGCTAAGTGACCTACAATTTGACACTATCAATCACCCATCTTCCTTAATAATTTCTCGGTGCATATTGATATAGATAATGATTTTGCACAACAAATACCAAACCCATGAGTAATAGTACTCAGTGTAATGCAGACAGGCCTCTACAACCTCAAAAAAGGAAATGGTGAAGAAAATACTTCTAGACAAATAATGAAAGACACAAATCCCTGACAACTTAAAATATGAATGGTATGATTCTTCTCACAGTTGCACTATTGTTAGTCTAGAGTAATTCAAGTTGGGAACTCTGGACTTATGACAGTGTTAGAACTTCTTGCCACTGCCTGTTATCAGTGTAGTGGAAAACAGAGAACTATGTTAACATACTCCAGTAAACCTTAAATTGACTGAAATCACACCACTTTCCCAAACTCCAGGGTAGTTCAGAAACACTGTCAGATTATCTCAAATGAGGATATTTCCAGCCACTCCATCCTTTAGTCGTAACATCTGAATCTTATGTGGCTTACCCTGTGTCTTGCTGCCTTGCTTAACTCGCCAGTTACCCTTTCATTCCAGTTTCTCATTTATATACAATAACACTTACCTTTATGAAACAGGTATCGCACATTCCACCATGCTGCATACCATGCTTAGTTTAACTAAGATCAGTACCACAAGGTGAGTAATAGAATGGTCAAATGTTGCTTTTATGTAATATCACGACCTCCATATCTTTTACAAAAAGGTGGGGCACTCACAGAGGGACAGTCACTGGAATAAATAAGAACTATAATACTTTTATGTAGTACAAGTTTAAAAAAAAACAAAACTGCAGCAATAAATTTAAGAATTTGCATCACTCAGGACTCTAGAGAACACCAGTAGACCATCTGATCTGCACTGTAGTAGCGCTGCACACACAAACAACAAAGAAAACATCCTGGAGAGTTGTGTCAGTGATAATTTGCATGCCACCTTATCGTTTAACGTGTTTTCCTTCTTAGTGTCTAATTAATATAAATATAGCTGTACTTACAGACAAGGTAAGCCTGATCTCCTTATGGTTACAGTTTTTTGAAAGCTTTTTCTTTAGCGCTTTAACTGCATCTTTAGGCCTGTGACAAGAAATTGGGTAGAAAAAGTTACCAGAGAAGTTAGACTGTTTTTCTAGTTTGTAACTTCATTAAAGAGCCAAAAATACCGGCCTGAGATATGGGGCCATATTCATCCCTGTACTTACACCCACAGAGAACTAGAGCAATCGCCCCATTGATTTCAACAAAATCACTTCAGCATTGAGCTGGAGCAGTCAATCAGGTTTGCTGCTGCAGACTGCACATTACTCCAGAGACTTGTGCAGAGAAACAAAGTTATGCTCCTCTGCAAAGTCTCCTCCAAAATTATATTATTTCACTGTTGTACAATAGATTTACTTATCTAGCTTTTATTGCTATGAAAGGGAATAACAATTGCCAGCTGTATCAAGAGTTGACTGGTACCTACTTTTCTTGTATGATGCAATTAAAAGATACTCTCCTGGGAGGGCTGTCAGGAGTTGGGGTGTCTTGGATAACTTCCAATCTTTTAATTGCAGGATGCTTTTAACTCATCTGAATAATTACCATGTACGGATGGACAACCCATTCCACCCCAGAGATAGTGGCATTTCTAGCACAGTCATTTTGATGTCTATATATACCCCCCATATCTTTTAACTATCTGTGTAGGAGGAAAAGGGTGGAAGATGGTATCACGCTTATCACACATGGAAAACAGTTTTGCCTGATTAATATGGGCTATCATACAATTACAATTGTATGTGTACAATTATTAGGGCCAGCTCAATGCTCATGATCAACAAAAACAAGATGTCCTAAAGTCTCTTTAGGATCTCTCTAGAATCTAAGAGGAAGTAATAGGCATCAATGCAGCATTTCAGTAAGAAAAAAAAGAGATCTTTGTTGAAAATATTTCAAAGGCAATGAAATTAAATGCGTATTTACCATTACTGCATTTTTTCAGTTTGAAATGTTGGCATACTTCGTGAGGAAAAAAGAAGAGATTTCTCTATTTTTCTTATGTCACACCAGTAGAAAATCAAGTGATGGATGGGAGCACGAGAGCGGAGAAGAAAACTCTCCCTTGCAGAAAGCTGTACTACTACTATGCCAGTACTACTTTTTGCTTCTCTCACTGAAGCACCTGGAAATGCTCTGGTCAGGAGCTGGATATTGCATTAAAATAACCATTTGCCTAATGAGATACAGCAGTTCTGCTGTTCCTAGTATCCTGTTACAGACTGTGACTAGTAGTAGTTGCTTAGCAGGAAGTTATAAGGAGTTCCTCTGTTAGCACAAGCTGTGCACAAGAGGAAACAGTTTATTATAAAAAGCTCTGTTGCGTAGAAGCCCCACATAAAAACTAACACTGAAGGTCAAAGCATGCTGTTGCTTATGGCAATGACCAGAAGGGAGTTATTACTGATCTTACAAGCTCTAAGAGCCACACGGGTGAGAGTGTGGGATCCAAAAAAAAAAGAAAGGAAGGAAAAGCTGATAACAAAAAAGACAAAAAGATACTTGTGCAGAAACTAAGGCATACCAAATTCTCCTGGAGAAAGCTCTCCAGTCGGTGTTAAAACATGTCACTGCTAGCAGTGAGTTCTTACAATGCAATGCTGAAACAGATCTTACATGAGAGCAAATTTGTTCTTCTCCCCTTTTTACAGGTGGGACCAAGGAAGTACAAAGCAGCAAGTGGCTGAGCAAACCAGAACGCGGCCACTCAGTCAAGAGGCTACCTCTGTCCCGGGAGCCCCGGACACACACGGTGATAGAGCAGATCCCACTGAACAGAAACCCAACCATCGCCATGATGTAGTTTGGCTGAGACACTGCATAGCAGGGAACTCTGGTTAAGTTAAAAGCACAGAGTTTTAAGTTGTGTTGTAGGCAACCAAGTGGGTTTTGCAGAGCACAAAGGCACCCGTTTAGCCCGACAGGCAGTGCAGGTTATACAAAATACACCAGGCTCAGGTAAGAACCTGTGATCACCTTTCTTTAGCGCTTGTCTATGGGGAAGAGCCTACAAATCTAATCCCTACAAGTCCCGATGCTTGAGCAAAACCCGCTGAGATGGGTGAAACTCTTCCCTCAGAACAAAGACACCTGCTCCCTGCTGCTGCTACAACGTTTTGGGTAACTTTACACGTGCGTTGTATCGCCTGCTACCCCGGAGACGAAACCCCGGCTGTTCCCGTTTCCCACAGGTGACCTCTGGCACCGGGAGCGCCCCCCCACCCCCGGGC